>JAJOZX010009738.1:0-35000 GCA_023014485.1 Bathynomus jamesi | reverse complement strand
ACACACACACACACACACACACACACACATGCTGTTTACAGTTTGTGTCTATCATGCGTACATCAAGAGTTATTAACGTTTAAAGAGACTTAGGCAAAATATGGGAGCTGTAATTACTGTAATAAAGTGTTTCTATCACTATCCTTCGACAAACATTCCGAACAAACTCCATGAAAATAATACCAGAAGGCAAAAACTCGAGAACGTAATTTGTTCGTTATTACCCACAAAATCAGACACCTAAAAATTGTCCAACATGTACGACGAGAGTCACCAGAGATGGGAACTCCCGAACAAAACTCGTTATCCGCCAGAAGAAATCACAAAAGAAATTGGAACGCGATCTATCGAAAAATAGTAAAAGAGAAAAGAAATTTCTCAAATGATTCGAGGCCAACGAAACATTCGATAGTGAAGGACAATGACTCTCAAATTCAAAACAGACAGATTGCGAATAAGAATAAAAATTATCCTAGAACGAGGATACAATGTTTACAACAGAACCATTCTTTAAATAAAGTTTTATACCCGAAAGGATTTATGAAAGAAATAAGAGCTCACTTCACATGTCTTACTGAAACATTCAAACGTGTCTTACTGAAACATTCAAACGTGTCTTACTGAAACATTCAGACGTGTCTTACTGAAACATTCAGACGTGTCTTACTGAAACATTCAGACGTCTCTTACTGAAACATTCAAACGTCTCTTACTGAAACATTCAAACGTGTCTTACTGAAACATTCAAACGTGTCTTACTGAAACATTCAAACGTGTCTTACTGAAACATTTAAAAGACTGCCAAACAGACTGAAAACTGCAACCACTGCACTAATACAAAAAAAATGTAAATTGAGTTATAACCAGTGGTCTAATTGTAAAATTTTAACAAGGGGGATGGTAATGAGGGTGGATAGGGGTGTCCGGGGGCATGCCCCAGTGAAAAATTTTAAAAATGTAACTGCATAATGTTACATTCTGGTAACTTTTCAGGGAAAGATACGCAGCAAAATCTTAGTTCAGTGAAACGTTTTTTTTTAGTGATTTCCATGTTTTTTCATGAAAGTAAATTATGACACGTGACTCGGAACTTATATTTTGAAATACCATGATAAAATCCTTTTTAATCACAAGCAACCCCCTGTTCCTTTCCCTTAATCACAACACATTATATGACCATAGAATATTTATTTTAAACCATTTAAATCACATAAATACCCATAAATATATTAGTCTTTCAATAAACCCCAAAAAGTACGCGTAATACGAGATATTTTATTTAACTTTCTGTGCTTTAGTCGGAATTAGGTTGTTGTTAAAGCCTATTTTATTTAGATAACAAGGGGAGGGTTATTTGAGTTTGAGTTAACACGGGGGATGCCATCCCCCTTCAATTCGAGCCCTGGTTATAACATATGAAGAGTTCACAGAATAGAAAGTCGAAAGGAGGCTGTGCTTTATACATACTTGAAAACCGTATGGCAGAAATACAGGGTGTTCATAAAGTCACGCGAGTAAATATGGTGACATCAGTAGTATAGCCGCAAAAGGTTAGAGTGCAGGAATGTTGCAAGTGATTACGTAATGTTGCAAAGGGGGCGGGGTGTTGCAAAGGGGGTGGGGGTGTTGCAAAAAATAAAAAATAAATAAATAAAAAAAATAAAAAAATTACCCCCAAAGGGCCCTTTGTTGCCAACCGGGGTTGCAAGGGGCATGCAACTTGGAGGCGGAGTTCTCCCCCAAGCTATTCCCCCCAAAGGGCCAGAAAGGAGAGAAAGGAGGAGAGGTGTTCACCTGGCAGGAGCCAAGTGCATATTAAGACTTCAGCCGAGTAGGCGTTGTTTTATAGGCTCCTAATCAGCCAGTTGGCTGAATCAGTCAGTTGGCTGAGCCAAGGGGGGAGGGGTACACCTGAAGGAGAGAGAGAGAGAGAGAGAGAGTAGTTGCCTTTGATTGCAAGGCATGCAACTTGGAGGCGGAGTTCTCCCCCAAGCTATTTTCGTTTACCTAACCTAAGAGGCTTCTAAGGGGTTTTCCCAAAGGGCCAGAAAGAGAAGGACCAGAGGTCCTTGCTCGGCTGGGAGCAGAGCTTGAATGATTCCGTCATCAGCTTCTCGGTCTTTTATAAACCTCTAATCAGCCATGTTGCCAGATAGCGCCATGTATTCAGTTGCCAGATAGCGCCATGTATTCCAGATAGCAAAAACCATATATTAATCATCCATTTAAATTGTGTACCACAATATATATTTATATGACGGTAGTTAATCGATGAATCCAATTAAATTCTGTTTATTAAATAAATAATTTTTACACACAATTTTTATTATAAATATTTAAGTCACGAATAACGAAACGAAATGAAAATTTACGAAACAATTCGAAACACACGCTCCTCATTCCCCCAAATCCCCCCACCCATCTGTACTTGTACATATAATAAACTAATGAATCACTCGTGCTCACAAACCATATAAAATACCACAATATATTTATATAGTTAATCAATTGGAAGATTCAACAATATAAAATACCACAATATATTTATATAGTTAATCAATTGGAAGATTCAACCATATAAAATACCACAATATATTTATATAGTTAATCAATTGGAAGATTCAACCATATAAAATACCACAATATATTTATATAGTTAATCAATTGGAAGATTCATTTAAAGTTGAAATTAGCCAAAACACAATCCGCTATAACGGGGTCGGACGACTAATGACATCTTTATATTTTCGAAGAACACCTGCTGGTTGAGAGACCTTCCTTCCAGTCCGCTCTTGATAAGTCTCCCTTCACTCCAAATGAAAAGAAAATTTACGGAAAAAATCAAAACACACGATTGTCATTCCCCAAACCCATCTGTGGATATATATATATATATATATATAATATATATATATATATATATATAATAAACGAATAAACAACTCGTGCACACACACACACACACACACACACACACACACACGAGGAAAGGCAGAAACTAGGTCAATTCGAATCGTCTCCCTAGAGACCTTTTTGGACGAGGGTTAATCCTTCTTCAAACTATTCGAGCAAAAAACACCGCTCACTCCGTTTCTTATTATCATCATTATTATTATTTCAACAATGAAAATATTTTATATTTACGCGTAACTTAGACCCACAGTTTAATGTGGAAACCGAACGTTCTTTTAAAAATATAATTAGGGGAACTTTCACGAGTGAGTGGTTATTTATTCAATATAAGAAGTTAAGCATTAAGCATTGTTTTTCCTTTCACGAGGAAAGGATTTCTGCAAGTGTCTATAATTCGATTATATATATATATAAATATGGAGGGTCGTTGCTTACTCTTCCACATTTCAACATAACAGGATTATTGAACCGGATTTAAAATAACAGGTTCATTTGATCCGAGACAGTAGTATGACCGAAAAGCATGCGTGATTTTCTCTTTAATAATAATAATAACAACTAGCTCGAAGAGTGACAACGGTTCAGGTTTTCACTCCACCTTAGACTCACAGTTACTAAAATATCCTTGTATACGAAATGGGTTCCATACAACTTCGGGAATATGTAACTGAGCGAGAAATTTTACAATAATAGGGTCACTCCAGGGTTGAGTACCGAGTGAATCAAAACAGTACAGGCGCTGTCTATTTTTAAAATAGACAGCGATCCAGTGAATCCCTTCATTAGCGATGATATCTGTGTTCACAATAAGACTACCGCATTCTCGCGTACTTGGCAAACTCAATGTTTCATTCTTCGCAAACACGCCGATAAATTTGGAACGTGTGACTCGTTCCATTACTTTCTGAAGTGTATTAGCATCCATTTTAAAAGTCAGTGATAACGCTCCTAAATCTATCTACTTCTATTAGGGCTTGTGATTCGAGATATACTAGTACACTAATAGGAGCGTCTATAGGCTTGGCGAATTCCAGCCGCACTGAGATGTTTCCGCTCTGCTGTGGGGTTAAATGGGTATTTACGCTAGCAGATAAGTCAGGTGTAATGTCAAACGGATAAAGGTTAAATTGATCAATGAATTCTTCCTGCGTTACCCCATTACCAAGCTCATCACAATCACCTGCAATATGGGTCAGATTACTATAGGCTCTGGCACAAAGAGGTAACACAGCGTCAGATGAATAGTCCGTACCCATTGTCCCGCCCAAAGCAGTGCCATTAACGTATAGAGTTATATTTTTAAGTCCAAAATTCTCGAATTTAAAGGCACTCTTTTTATATTTTCCATTCACCGAAGCATGGTCCTGCATACCGATTAATATCCTTTTAGGAAGATTTCCCAGGGCAATGTTTTCTATCTGCTTCGATGCCAACCCTGCAGGAATCGTATATAGTTTGATTTGCACTCTGTTAATAGGATATTTCACTGTAGCGTTTAGTAAATTTTTCTCAATTTCTAGTTGTTTTGGTGAACTTAATTTCACTCGCCGTACGCGGAGGTGTGTCCATAATGTGAACCACAACGGGCTTTGCACCCTCTCTTGATCAGCATCCAGATTTAAGCAGATCTCAGGACTCGTGCGGGTGAGCTTTATTTTCATATCCACCCCGTTGACAAGCAACTTCTCCTGGAAAGTGAAATCTGTGTGCAACAGTCCAAAACACTCGTATATTTTCTTTTTAGAATTTTTAAATTTGTCCTTTATTCTATTATCATCTTTAGTTTGATAATATCCCTCGGCACTTAAAAAGGTAGCCTTCGCTTCTTTGGAAAAGTTGAGGACATTTTCCAGATAGGCTCGTAGATGATAGTACCCGTGCCTGCCGATATGTTGGTCTGATTTAAATATACGTCACACTGGTTGAATATGGAGTGCAGAAAGTTTGTTTCAGGGTATACAGCATATTTGTCATCGCAGACCGTTCCATCAGAATGGGCTATACGTAGCTTAGCGTACATGTGCACACAGCTTGGATCAAAAAAGTAAGGACCTGAGCTGGGTATCACGAATTCTATAGGTGGACTCGGGGAACTAATTGTGTTTAAAGGGTTAATTGTAATAAAGTCACTGTGCTCAATAGAAACTTGGGTTGGAGGCAGCTCAAAAAGGGACAGCTCCGATTTACAGCATTGTGAACTACATGGGTGGATGAAGCATGCCATGGCGAAATAGTGACTCCTCTCTCGACAAGTGGTAAACAAACTATGATTCATGAGATCAATGTCCTTCGCTTATATCAGTCAAAAAAGTGGTCAACCATAGGTTTCATTCGCTTACAGCACTTCTTTTTTGATAGCCTTTTACGTTTAATACCACGTGACCCCTTCTTCTTCCGGGGAGCCCTCTTCTTCTTCTTCCCGCCACCACGCATTTTTTCCTTTGCATCTTTGATGATTTCTTCCCGTGTACGCTTTAAATGTTTTTTTTAGAGCTTCTTTAGGTTTAGCCCAGGCCAATATGTCTTCTGCAGTGTTAAGGCCTGATTGTAGCGCTTTCCTTCCAAGGTATCTGGCCCCCCCTCTTCAGCAAAGGAACAGCCGTACGTAGTATGGATGAAAAAATGGATCCAAGTCCACTACCGCGCTGGTATCTCACCCCTCGATAGACGGTGAAAGGCTTTCTATCCATTATAACTCAGTGCGTCGAAAGTGTAGCTTCACTGTTAAGCTCCCGTTACGAATGGGAAGTTTTCACCCTCAATCGTTCTTATATATATTGAGATATTGGTTATTAAATTAGTTGCGACATTCACATAATGGGGTCTGTCATATGTAATACTCAAACTCCTTCCTCTATGGTTGGGGATGTGAGCAATGCGCAGCAGGCGTGCCTGGGTATTCCCAACAAACTGGTGCTCCACTATATTACTGTAAATATAGCACATGTCTGGGGACCTTTCAGCCAATTTCTCCATCTTCAATTGATACATTAATCTGGACAAGTCATGCTGTGTCTCGTGAAATGTGTCTCTTTGGAACGCTGCGCTATATCGGCCATTGGCTAGAATTTGGAACTTTCTATGGTCTATAATACGTCTGTTAGTCTTTGATTTTAGGATTAGTGTATGTGCAGGGTTGTTTACGATTTCGTATACTAAATCATTCGTAAGGTTTGAGTTTCTTAAACTTACGTTTAAGCCTCTCACAACATCCTCGGCCGAACCATATTGACCCGGTCCTAGTCTTACTTCTGTATTGTAATACCGTGCAATCTTAGTCCGAGCGATACGCATAGTTTCATCCATAGCTACCCCAGCTTTTTCACACTCGTCAATGTCTCTAAGAATCGTAAAAACGGGTTCTTTAAGTTCAATATTTAAAAAGATGGTGTCCAGCTGAATTTCGCATATCCCCACCTCATACGAATCACGACCCAATTCATTGTGCTTGTGCAGTTCTGTTACAAAATTGGCTAGTGTGTTGTTAGGGTGTACAGACAGAGACGAGGAGGACGGGAGTGTGACGTAGAAATGGTTAGGAGCCATGTTGCATACTATTTAAGCTTCATTATTGCATCAGCTTTTATATAGGTGTTGAAGCTTTCTGGGTACTCTAGCCATTTCACCAGGTACATTTTTCTCTTTCCTGAACCTTTGCTTCCTAAAATTTTCTCAATTTTAAACACATTTTTTCCTAAATTAAACGCAACTTTCTGCAATTCCTCGCGGTAAAAACCTCCTGAGATTTCTTCCCCAGTCAAATCTTCAATGTAATACATCATTATCTCACCTTTAGGTCTCATAGCCCTAACTTTAAAAATCTCGCGTGTCCATCCTTGCTCAAAACCCTTTGCGAATTTGTTCCCCGAACGCGACAGCCTTACATAATCATTGATTTTGAAGCGTGCAGAGTGTGGTGTTGGTGGTGATCCATCTCTACTCGGGAGCGTACCTCTTTCTAAAACTTCGTTAGTTGTTGTCCCAATCGTGCGATGGTGTCAGCGGTTGTAGGATGATGCCAATGATTCCAGAATGTCTAGAAATCTGTATGTGTTTTTATGTGTAAAATAACGGTGCATGCGTTCCTTTATGGTGCGCTGAACTCTTTCAGCTAAAGAAGCCTTATGTATAGAATTGGTTGTGTAATAGCTGATATTAAACTCTGTCAACATGTTCTGAAAAGCACGGCCTATAAATTCCTTCCCCATATCCGTACAAAAATAGCCAGGAACCCTGTTTTCTTTTAACATTAGCGTTTTGGTGGCTTTAGCAACTGTTTCAGGTGATTTATTTTTCAGAGGAACTAGCCACAGATATCTAGAGAATACGTCTATTATGAATAGAATGTAGCGGTAACCATCGTTATACACAGAATATCTTTGCATGTCTGTTAAATCTGCTTGCCAAATAGAATCAATCGAGGAAGCCGTTGTCTTGGCTGTTTTAAACCTTTTTCTCACAGGCTTATGAAGCGTATAAGCGTCCTACTCCCTCAAAAATCTTTCAACATCTTTTTTTCCTACTCCGTAAACACTTCTGTACAGTATCTATGCCGCCGTAAGAGGATGGGGTAGAAATGTCATAAAAGCGCTTAGTTAATACGTTAGCCATTTGCGTATTTTAGAGGCACGTGGGTAGGGTTGGTTTAACCTCTTCTTGCTCCTCTTCAAAAGTGTTACCGCCGGGGGTGAAGGCGCCTTCAATTGTGTCACATGCGTTGCATGTTCCAAGTCTTTTAACCTGTTCAGATTTCCTATCAACGTTTTAGGGACATTTATTTGTTGTAGTCTTGCTTTAATATGCTTCCATCCTGATGGTGATGGCCTATCCCACTTTCTCACCAGATCATGGACAATGTCTACGATATTCGATCCCTGTACCTTTGATCCTTCCACAATGATCTCGCCTGTATCGGTCCATTGTATGGCTGGATCCTCATTCAATAGATTATAAAGACTTAAGCCTTTACTCATCAATGTATGTGGGAGAGTGCTTTTTAATACATGTTCGATATTTGTGTGGCTAATCTTTTTGGTTGGTCAGCTGTATCGTCGGGCACAGATCCTATTCGCCATGTCCATCGTCCCCCATGCTGTGCCTAATAACCACAGGAATCTCTGTAGGGCTCTTATAATTTTCGTACTCGTGAATAAATTTCTGCAGAGCTTCTTGTTATATGATTCTTTTCTCATCAGGTGTTTTTTCACTGTTTAATAGGGCTAGCAATTCGCTTTCCATTCTTTTAAGTCTGCTTTTACGGGGATCTAGATCCGTGTCTGGATTCCTTTGCAGTGAAGCGTACACCTCGTGGGGAATCACTCCACTTTCTTCATTATATTAATCTAGTCAGTAAAGGACCCAAAACTGAAAATAAGATGGGGAGAAATGACCCTCCTGTTTGTACAATAATTCGTTTTTTCTTCGCTACAGTTTGACTTTTACGAGCGAGTGCACGTATTATGTTCTTGTAGCGGCGTAGGCGAGCCTTCTGAGGGTTTTCATTGATACATTGCAATTTATAACGTTAAGACAGATTTCACAGATGCATTTTAAAAAGTCGGCGTCGATATTTTTAATAAACATCTGCTGCATTGCCCGGGGCAGTCGATGATAGATTTTTATTAATTCACGGTATTTCTTTAGTATCTTTCTCATTCTGGAATATACACCGTTTCATGCTCGTTTGGAAATATATTCGTTCGTAGAAGCACTCTAAACGTGTTTCGCGGATGAAGGTCGCAAAGCAAATATCCGTAACGCGTGCTTGTAGCTTCTTTATAAACTTCCAAAAACTCCTTACGCTGATTAGGGAACATTTGATTGGCTAATACCCCAATTTGTGATACATCTCTACGTTGCGCGAATAAGACTAGATATTGCGTATTTAACGACACATCGCGCATGTATCTATTTTTGAAAAATAGATTCTGATTGATGAAGAACACGCTTATGTTAAGATGGTGGGAGAATACTGTAAATGTCTCGGCAAACGTTTTATCCATCTCCAACATGAGATCTCAATTACAATGATTGTATGTTCATTTCCCTTTAACGAATTAACGTCATATACGCCTTTGTGGAACAAAATATCATCTTGGTACTCGTTGAACACTGATTGATACGTCGAATAGCACCATATAACTTTATGCACAAATTTCGAGAACATCTCTCCCTTTTCTTTAATGATTTTAAGCATAAACACAGTTTCACCACATCCTGTAGGTCCAGATATAATACATGTGGATGGGTTCGTGAATCTGAATTTTTCTACAGAGTCCATTTCTAACACGTCACACTCCTAAGTGGGTCATTTACAAAATATTACAAATTTTGAGTGCTGTTCCTTATATTTTGCTTACTTCTCCCACAGAACCGTGAATGACGATGAGGTAGAGCACCCCATCATTGACATTACGGATGACCTCGACGACAGTGTAGTTGTGATCTCCTCCCCTGCCAACGAACCCTCACCAGCGATACCGCTAGCACGTCCAAAGCGGAGGTATGAGAACCCCACGTCAGGTATAAAGCGACCGAAATACGCGCCTGTTGCAGCGGTAATAGATCCCCAACCCTCAACTTCTTACGCAACAACCCCCCCCCAGCAGTACCTCCCGCTAATATATCCCCTTATTCATCCGCCACAGTTGCCCCCCGTTCTGTTAAGTCTACAATAATAGATCCCCAACCCTCAACCTCCTACGCAACAAGCCCCCAGTAGCACCTTCCGCTAATATATCCCCTAATTTATCCGCCACAGATGCCCCTGTTCTGTTGAGAATGTTATAACGTTCGAGTTGGTGCGCTCCGCAGCCCCCACCCCAGCCTTGACTAGAAATCGGTATAGAGTCGGTATAGCAATGGAATTGAGCGAGGGCTACGCCGGGTTGTACAGCGTATTGTAGAGTTTGCTCTTCAGAATCGCGACGAGCGTGAAGTCAGGACGAGTCTGTCCTTTGGATTCGGGTCAGATGACGGTGATGTAGACGATTATTGGGTGATAGTGCCATTTAGACGTTTGGCGGCTGAAGATGTAGAATATATATTAGGACGTATAATGCAAGCCGCCCAAAGTAGTATAGCCTTTAATATGGACAACTTCACAGTAAATATTGATCGTGTATTCCGTGTTGCGGGTCATAGTGCCATACCGTATACTCTTAACTTCAATTCTCCGATTATTTACCGAAAGCATATAAACGTCGATCGTGGTTGCGGCTTTATAGCAGTACTCTTAGCACGTATGTTTACTGTACAAATACACAGGCCCAAAAAATTTGGTTGTTTACGGTCGTGGAGCGTGCCCGTAAACTAGCTGTAGACTGTGAACTTGAATTTGACTGTAATATGGGTCCTGAAGAGTTGAGAAGGGTAGAACAGGAAATGAATGTCCGTATAGTTGTATTTGGGCTGGATGATCGTCGTAGGACTGTGTATGTTTTTAAAAGCTGTGTGAGAGATCGTACAAGACCCCTACTTATTTTAGGATTGTCAGGGAAACGTATCTCCCCATCCGTAATATAAGGTGGCTTTACGCGAGTTATGACAAAAGTCGAAAATATGGGAGACATCATGATTTGTGTAAGGGGTGCCTCGAGTTTGCGGATGATATTGTGAGACATTGTAAAGAATGTCACATGGTATGTGAGCAGTGTAAAAGCACCAAATGTGAAAGCCGTGTAGTTGACGCTAAGAGAGACTGTGATGTGTGTAGACGCACATTTTTCAATAATAGCTGTTTTGATTTCCATAAATCAATTGGCACGTGCAGGAAAATGAGAATCTGTGAATGTGGTATGTTTCACACAATGGATAATTGGGGAAAATTTAAGCACAAGTGTGACGTAATTCACTGTCCTACATGCCAGGAGGAATATAAGGCGGATGGAGTAAAGCATGTATGTTATATGAAAGATGCTAAGCCTAAAAATAACCCTTGTATAACTGTATACTACGATATAGAAACATATACGAACGCTGAAACCAAAGAGGTAATTCCACATTTACTTGTGAGCCAGACCATCTGTGATGAGTGTATGGGTATCGAATGTGACGAGTGCCCCAAATGCGGTAAACGGACAAACGTTTTTAAAACGAATGTCCGCGATAGTCCTGTGAAACTATTTGTGTCCTATATTGTCAAGTTAGCCGACAAGTTCAAAAAAATGACTGTGTATATTCTCGCCCATAACGGGGCAAAGTTTGACACGCAGTTCCTTTATAAGGAGTTGCTTGAACACGAATCCTTGAGATATTTACAGGTGATCCATTGAAAAGAGGCAACAAATTAATACAGATGCAAATAAGAGGCAATGTACAATTTAAAGACACTTTATTATTCACACCTTGTAAATTAGCAAAGCTACCCAAGGTGATGGGAGTAGCAGCTGAAGTTTCCAAAGGATACTTCCCTTACACTTTCCTCACCAGCGAGACTTTAAACTACGTAGGCCCACCACCCAAACATTATTTTTTGACTGTATGGATGAACGTGAAGACTTTGATCGATACTACAACAGTTTTAATGAAAGTAACCCTTATAATATAGCTGATGAATGTGAGCGTTTATGCGTGAATGATGTGCGCGCGTGCTTAGAGTATGTTTCCAGGCCTTTAGAAGGATGTACATAGCCCGTTTCAAATGCGATCCGCTGCAAGTCGCAACCACCATCGCATCATTATGTTTTACGGTGTTCAAGAATAACTTCATGCCTAAAGACACCTTAGCCATTATTCACCGAAACAACCCCGCAGTTACGGACACAAGGCTATTTACTGGCTCATACACCTACAGCAACAGACAGGTGTATACATAAAGCACGCCCGCAACACGGTGAAGTACCCATTAAGATTAATGGACGTGTTTTTGGTGGTGATGGGTTAAGTGAAAACCGTGTCACTGGTGTGAAGACTGTGTACTCCTTTAACGGTTGCTGGTGGCATGGATGCCCCCGTCCTGAGTGCGGAATCGCCGGAGATATCCACGGTAGATCTCCTGCCGACTGTCTTGCACGGACCCGCACCCGCGATCAACTTATAGGATCACAGTTCACTCACAAAGTCTTGTGGGAGCATGAATATGATGCACGGATGGAGACAGACGAGGTGTACCGTGAGGAAATAAACACGATCAAGCGTTCAATGGTGCTGGATCCTCTCAAATGTGGTGATAGCTTGTTTGGAGGACGTACAAATCCATTCAGACTATACTTTCCACCTACGGAGGGTGTGAAGCTCCATTACTACGATTTCGTTCTTTGTACCCATACGTGATGAGAAAACAATCCGTACCCGTGGGCGCTCCTGAGAAACTGGTGGGACCTAACCTGCCATCCATCAATGAATTTTCAAGAAATTTGAATGATCGTTACTTTGGGCTCTCTTTCGTAGACGTACTCCCCCCACGCAATTTATGGATGCCAATCTTACCTGTCGTTATCGACGACAAGCTCATGTTTCCCCTTGTGCGTGAAGTGCGCGGAAGAGGATAACGGCGATTGTAACCATATACCCCACCAGCGTAAGATCAGAGGCGTATATACAAGTCCTGAGCTGGCCCTAGCCGTACGCCATGGTTATAGAATACTGAAGATACATGAGGTGTGGAGGTTTCAGAAGCTACCCAACCTTTTCACACCATATATAAACGCCTTTTTGAAGGATAAGGTTGAGGCATCAGGGTATCCGCGAGGAGTTGATACCGAAGATGAAAAGTCTGCCTATATTCAACGTTACCGCGACCGCGAAGGTATACAACTTGATCGAGTCCAAATTGTAAAGAATCCTGGCAAGCGCTTTAGTGCAAAGTTGTGTCTAAACAGTCTATGGGGAAAATTTGCGCAGAATACCGGCAAAGGGAACATTCATTTGGCACAAAGTTATAGTGATGTCTGGGATTATGCCAATGCTCCCGATAAAGAGGTCATGGAGATCGTGAATGTAGGTAATACTTACATAATAAAGTACAACAACACTGAATTGCCACAGATACCTCAAGGGTTACAAACATACCTGTGGCCAGCTTCACAACAGCCTAGCCCGTATAAAACTTTGGGGTCTATTGCATTCTCTTGGGCGGAGAGTATTGTATGCCGATACAGATAGCGTGATATTCACAGAGAGGGAGGGTGAATACATGCCCGCTATTGGGGAGTTCCTCGGCGAGCTCACTGATGAGATCAAGGATGAGTATGGGGACAACGCATACGCCGACTCTTTTGTCTCAACAGGACCTAAAACTTATGGGGTACGGGTCAGGGTGGGGAGGAAATGAAATATATCGTGAAGGCAAAGGGTATTACGCTCAACCATGCGAATCGGCGGGTTGTTAACTTTGAATCGTTGAAGGATCTAGTGTGTTTGGACGATGATGAGGGCGAACGACCTCCCAACTAATTGTAGGCACCCACAATTTTCGGGCGCAGAAGCTGGGGGCGTGAAGGAACTTAGGGGTACGAAGGTGTGCCGTAACACCTATAGGAAACGTTACCAGTCACCTGGTACCTATGATACCGTACCCTTTGGATACCATAACGCTTGATGCTTCTATTGTTAACTGACACGTATTTGTCTTGTATATAATCGTATCTATTGATTTATTACATGTATTTGTAAATATATATATATAACTTGAATATCTCGTTTATTAAATCGTATTTGTAAATATATATATATATATATAACTTGAATATCTCGTTTATTAAATCGTATTTGTAAATATATATAACTTGAATATCTCGTTTATTAAATAAATCATGTTTCAATTAGCGTTTTACTTTCTCCTGTTGTGTGTGTGTGTGTGTGTGTGCGCAGGTGAAAGTTCTAAGCTCCGCCCACTGTAAGACCGTGAGTCATGCTACTATCTGGGAGTCCCTGCGTGGTCAGTCGACTGCAGTAAGCCCGAGAGATCAGACGTGTATTCAGAAGAAAAGATCAGACGTGTATTCAAATGGCTCCTTTAATATTGCTTGTACAACGTTTATGAAATGGTATTCAGCAAAGTGCCAGGATGTGGTGGATACCGAAAAACTTCCTATTCCTCCCTCCTATGCCTCTTTTAAAAACACATTGGATTGTGCGAAGTTCCAAGATGTACAAATACTCTACGGATGTAATGGTGAGACCGTTGAAGGCTTTCGTTTCACAGACGATGTGCTGAAGTATACTGCAGAGCTAAACTTTATAAAGTCTCACATACACCGTGAAGTAAAAGAAACAACGCGTGCAGAAGAGAAGCAGCAGGTATGGATAATGAGTCTTGCGGATGGGTGGTGTGACAAGCGGTATTACGTCATGCTACACTATGTCGATTACTCATACCCTACGACTGAAAATGTGAATCTCGTGATCATGGACAATCTTAAGTATTTTTATCACTATATTAACGTATATCATGATGAGGTTCGTAGTGAGGTTGTGGCTAGTGCCCTGCGTGAGTTTTTAACAGACTTTAGAGACGAGTATCGTTTGATGGGCAGAAAGGAAAATATGAGCATATGTTCCTCTCAAATAGTGCGCCGGAGTGTGAAGATGTTTAGTAAAACATAAAATGTGCCTAGTTCTTATCCTGAGGGAAACTGTCTGGTGCGTAGGCTGGTAGTGATAAAATTAATTCTTGTACCGGAAAAACAAATATGTACAACAATTCGGTACGACTCGCGGATCATACGAACAAGCCCATTCACGTATCATCGAGTCAGCCGCCCGTCGAACCGTTCCTGCCTACCTGCGTGCCTCACACGGCTCATAGTTATCTCAGAGCTTGAATCGAGTGGACGTGCGCCTCGAATACGATGGAACTTCCTTTGAGCAGCATTCTCAACGCCTCGTACGATGTGTCCGTGACGAAATCGTTGCGCGTGTTCAGGCGTAAATCCGGTACCGTTAGCTATGTACTGGAAACGGAATGTAGACAAACAAACAAACGGGTTTATTTAAGTGTCGAGGAGATGAATAGAATCTTCGTGATAGTTGAGAAGTGGAGTGAAGATCGTTATAAAATACCTGCTAACGTAGGTACAAGAAGAGAGCAGATTAGTGACGCACCCTCATACGCCGTTGTATGTACGTTGTGTATAAATAACGATCGGCCGTGCATTGATATACGGCTGATGTGGAAGAATGCTTCTGATAATAACGCTCTTGTTCCTACGCGAAACCGTTTCATCCTCGACAGAATGTTTGAAATCGTCGGATTCCGCAAGCTGAAACCTATATTAGACGCGCGTGTTACGGATATGCTTTATTTTGATACAGTACTTGAATACGCATACACCGCTCTGCTCGATGGGTTTACCGAGTGTAGGGCTGGTGAGAATGGTCTAGAGCTGGACGTTTATTTAAAAAGTTTAGACTCTTTGAAATACCATGAACTTTGGTACAAAGCAATTGATCGGTACAAGGCTGAGCTCACCTACACCGTTCACCCTGAAGAACTATTTCTTTATATAACGCGCAGTTGTCGTAACGATTTAGAAGATTATTTCAATTGCCGCTATGTTGAGTGAGTTCACGATTGAAAAGCTCGAGTCGATAGAAATAAACCCTCGATTGGAAAAGCGTGTTTATAAACTTGTGTTTAATAATGTAGCTAACGATGAACTCTTTGTGCGTGCTTTTGATTGTATTCTAGACGTATTTAAAGATGATTTACCAACCGGTTGTAAAGTGGGAACAAAAATAGTACTGAACGATATCCCTTCATATCGAATACATGTTTCCCTATACTTTAAGCGGTGAATTATTATTAAACCGCGTATACTGCGTAATGCAGAGCAATAATGATGTAATTGTAAACTCGATTAAGTGCGAGTTTAGTATTTTGAAAAAAAAAAAAGTGAAATGTAATTATATATTTTGCGTGATATTTCTCCTGTACTGTTATGATTATATGCATATTTCTATTATTATTGAAATGTTATTTATTTGTATATATCTCCATCTCCATAATTGTGTGTGTATATATTTTTTTGATTATATGCATATTCCTCAATTATTATTGAAATGTATAATTATTTTCTATATATTTATAATAAAAAGAATAATGCAATGTTTTACTTAATTCTAATTATAACATGTTACGCCTTCTAAACCTACTAGCGGAATTCTAAATGTATACAATGGTATCGCTAAAAAGTGGTATCTGGCAACTGAATACATGGCACGAAATCTTTTAATTGTTTAGTGAGACAACTCACCATAATAATGCTAAAAAGTGGTATCTGGCAACTGAATACATGGCTCATAGCGGAATTCTAAATGTATACAATGGTATCTGGCAATGCTAAAAAGTAGGCGTCTATAATAATGTATACAATGGTATCTGGCAACATGGCAACTCAAGCCATTTACGTCTTCTAAGCCAACTGCCTGATTAGGAGTCTATAATAATGTATACAATGGTATCGCTAAAAAGTGTTATCTGGCAACTCTAGCCATTTACGCCTTCTAAGCCTACTGGCTGATTAGGCGTCTATAATAATGTATACAATGGTATCTGGCAACTCATTCTTCGATTAGAATTAAATATATAGCACAACCTGAATACATGGCGCTATCTGGCAACTCAAGCCATTTACGCCTTCTAAGCCAACTGGCTGATTAGGAGCCTATAAGACAACGTCTACTCGGCTGAAGTCTTAATATGCACTTGGCTCCTGCCAGGTGAACACCTCTCCTCCTTTCCTCCTTTCTCTCCTCCTTTCTCTCCTTTCTGGCCCTTTGGGGGGGAATAGCTTGGGGGAGAACTCCGCCTCCAAGTTGCATGCCCCTTGCAACCCCGGTTGTCAAGAAAGGGCCATTTGGGGGATTTTTTTTTTTTTTTTTTTGCAACACACCCACCCCCCTTTGTAACAACCCCCACCCACCCCCTTTTTATTTTTAGTTTTTTTCAACACCCCCACTCCCCCTTTGCAACACCCCCACCCCTTTGCAACACGCCCACACCCCTTTGCAACATTACGTAATCACTTGCAACATTCCTGCACTCTAACCTTTTGGCGGCTATACTACTGACATCATTACCATATTCACTTGCGTGATTTTATGAACACCCTATAATACTAAACAAATAAATCAGATACGTAGAACTTTAATAGCAAAAGTGAAAAAGTTATACACTGTGTATCTGTATATAATAACGCGATATACCCCCTAACACTCCAACTGCAAAATTTTCTGATATATATTATTCAGTGATGCATTCCTAGTTTAAGTGGAAGTATGAGGAGTTAAACATCTTTTCACATAGAGCACCATTCCACCGATACTACCATTTCAGGGTACGAGAAGCTCATACTACAGTACCTCAGGTTTCCTCTATACCAAGGGTCACCAACCTGTGCGGTAGCGCCCACTAGTGGGCTCACATTAAAGGTAATTAAACATTTATTTCATTATTTATTTTATTGATTATGTTCATTTATTCTTCTTGATCTAAGGTGGGCGATAAGCTTTTTTAATTTTCAAAAAATCGTAAAAGTGGGCGGTGAACAAAAAAAAAGGTTGGTGACCCCTGATCTATACAAACTAGACCAAAAACCACAAGTATCCGAAAATCGCAAACCATCCGTATACAGATCTGGGATCACCTGAAGATCAGGGTCCCCAGCCTTCTTTATTTATCTTTATAAGGCTAACTAACGAAAATATTACGACCTAACCTAACCAATCGTCAAGGGCGTACAGTTGACCTAACGATTGGTTAGGTTAGGTCGTGATAGTTTCGTTAGTTAGCCTTAGAAGGCTAACTAAAGAAGGCTGAGAGCCCTGATCTTGTATTTAGTTTATTATATATATATATATATATCAGTGGCGACGGAGGGGGTCAGGCAGGGCAGGCTCAGCCTGACCTGTTATTTCCCATGCTTGGGACTAGTAGTATAGCCGCAAAAGGTTAGAGTGCAGGAATGTTGCAAGTGATTACGTAATGTTGCAAAGGGGGGTGGGGGTGTTGCCAAAAAAAATCCCCAAAAAATACCCCCCAAAGGGCCCTTTGTTGCCAACCGGGGTTGCAAGGGGCATGCAACTTGGAGACGGAGTTCTCCCCCAAGCTATTCCCCCAAAGGGCCAGAAAGGAGAGAAAGGAGGAGAGGTGTTCACCTGGCAGGAGCCAAGTGCATATTAAGACTTCAGCCGAGTAGGCGTTGTTTTATAGGCTCCTAATCAGCCAGTTGGCTGAATCAGTCAGTTGGCTGAGCCAAGGGGGGGAGGGGTACACCTGAATGAGAGAGAGAGAGAGAGAGAGAGTAGGTGCCTTTGATTGCAAGGCATGCAACTTGGAGGCGGAGTTTCCCCCAAGCTATTTTCGTTTACCTAACCTAAGAGGCCTCTAAGGGGTTTTCCCAAAGGGCCAGAAAGAGAAGGACCAGAGGTCCTTGCTCGGCTGGGAGCCGAGCTTGTAATGACTCCGTCAGTCGTCTCTCGGTCTTTTATAAACCTCTATTCTGGCTGAGTTGCCAGATAGCGCCATGTATTCAGTTGCCAGATAGCGCCATGTGTTCCAGATAGCAAAAACCATATATTAATCAAATTACCACAATATATGATGGTAGATGAATCCAATTAAATTCTGTTTATTAAATAAATAATTTTTACACACTTAATTTTTATTATAAATATTCGAATATCAGTGGGGAAAATAAAATTTACGAAACACACGAGCCTCATTCCCCCCCAATCCCCTGCGAAGAAAATTGAAAAAAACGAAATCTAAAGAAATTAATCAATTGAAATTAGCCAAAATACACAGATAGCGCCATGTGTTCCAGATAGCAAAAACCATATATTAATCAAATTACCACAATATATGATGGTAGTTAATCGATGAATCCAACTAAATTCTGTTTATTAAATAAATAATTTTTACACACTTAATTTTTATTATAAATATTCGAATATCAGTGGGGAAAAGAAAATTTACGAAACACACGAGCCTCATTCCCCCCAATCCCCTGCGAAGAAAATTGAAAAAAAATGAAATCTAAAGAAATTAATCAATTGAAATTAGCCAAAACACAATCCGCTATAACGGGGTCGGACGACTAATGACATCTTTATATTTTCGAAGAACACCTGCTTGTTGAGAGATCTTCCTTCCAGACCGCTCTTGATGTGGATATATATATATATATATATATATATATATATATATATATATATATAATAAACGAATAAACAACTCGTGCACACACACACACACACACACGCACACGAGGAAAGGCAGAAACTAGGTCATTTCGAATCGTCCCCTAGAGACCTTTTCGGCCGAGGGTTAATCCTTCGTCAAGCTATTCGAGCAAAACGCCTTTCACAACAATTCTTATTATTATCATTATTATTATTATTATTTCTACAATGAAAATATTTTATATTTACGCGTAATTTGTATGGTGTCATATTCTTATAACCATCTTAACTGCTTAAATCTTTGATTTTTAATATTTAGTGTTAGAAGTGAAAATTTAGCACAATTCATACTAGACCTCGATTGCTCACTATTTCATCGAGATAATTAAAGCTCATATACAGGACCTGCATTGTCTATAAGACTGCGGGGAAACTCTGAGTAAATGGAAATATTATTTTCTCGAAACTATGGGTGATAGAAAATTCTGAAACCATATTTGGAATCAGTATCAAAAGTTCTATAAGAAACACCAAATAAGTTTTCAGAAATGTTGTCCCTAGTGTAATTTCTCGCCGAATTGGAAAGGTTTTCACTCCGCCTTAGACCCACAGTTTAACGTGGATTCAGAAATACATCTCGTCGATTGCTCACTATTTCATCGAGATAATTAAAGCTCATATACAGGACCTGCATTGTCTATAAGATCTGCGGGAAACTCTGAGTAAATGGAAATATTATTTTCTCGAAAACTATGGGTGATAGAAAAATTCTGAAACCATATTTGGAATCAGTATCAAAAGTTCTATAAGAAACACCAAATAATTTTCAAGAAATGTTGTTCCCTAGTGTAATTTCTCGCCGAATTGGAAAGGTTTTCACTCCGCCTTAGACCCACAGTTTAACGTGGATTCAGAAATACATCTCGTCGATTGCTCACTATTTCATCGAGATAATTAAAGCTCATATACAGGACCTGCATTGTCTATAAGATCTGCGGGAAACTCTGAGTAAATGGAAATATTATTTTCTCGAAAACTATGGGTGATAGAAAAATTCTGAAACCACATTTGGAATCAGTATCAAAAGTTCTATAAGAACACCAAATAATTTTCAAGAAATGTTGTTCCCTAGTGTAATTTCTCGCCGAATTGGAAAGGCTTTCACTCCACCTTAGACCCACAGTTTAACGCGGAAACCGAACGCTCTTTTAAAAATATAATTAGGATATATTTCTTTGAGAAAATATAAAGATGTCATTACTCGTCCGGCCCCGTTATAGCGGATTGGTACACATCATAGCTCCACCCAGCTACACCGGCAGCCAATCACTACGAACATCTGGTCTTTTGGGGCGGAGCTTGGCGATTGTGCATATAAAAGGGGATATTTTTCAGTTGGGAGTAACAGTAGCTATTTTCGCGTCAGTGAATAATCATTCCCTCCACCATGGACCTGTACGTCTCCCCGGATTTGTATGAAGAAAGTGACACTGCAGCATTAACTGCAATTAGTCTTTTTAATGCGATTGACCGTGATGAATTATTTCCAACGCAAACCGTTGAAGATATTTGCAGTGACGCTCCTTACAATCCGACGCAAGGGACTACCATAGAAATGTAAGTGTCTATAAATCGATATATATATATATATATATGGAGGTTGTAGTATCTCGTCAAATACTTCATTTAGATACTCGCCAAAAATCGAAATTTTTTTATGGCAATCAATGTTATTTGGTTTTACCTCTTATCCCCATTATGCTAAAATCGAAATTTTTATGGCAATCAATGTTATTCCTCTTAAATGAACCAAAGATATCTTCACATAATGGGGATCTGTCTGTATACTCTGTATATGTTTTAAAAGAATGAACATTATTCCTTTAAGGTCCGATGAGGATTTGACACGTGTTATACAATCTTTTGAAGAATCTCGTGTCATGAATACGGAGGATATACTGATCAGTCAGCAATGTCACACCGAAATAATGTAAGTGTTTTTCGATCTTTTTAGGGTAAGAAGACACAATATATTTTCATAAATTTATTAAATGAAAGAAATCAGTACAATAACCAACTACAGAATATACCGTTACAAATATACGAACAAAAACATTATACTATACAACGAGTACGTACAATTGGAAAACGGATTTTTATCTGTCTGCATACCATTTCATCGTTTCGGCGAGTGTGACACGGGTCAAATAAATTTAAAAAATTTATAAATTCTTTATCACATGACATATGCGTGAGAAATGAGACGCAGTACATTCCGCAAACATTACTAAAATATCCTTGTACGAAATGGGTTCCATACAACTTCGGGAATATGTAACTGAGCGAGAAATTTTACAATAATAGGGTCACTCCAGGGTTGAGTACCGAGTGAATCAAAATAGTACAGGCGCTGTCTATTTTTAAAATAGACAGCGATCCAATGAATCCCTTCATTACCGATGACATCTGTGTTCACAATAAGACTACCGCATTCTCGCGTACTTGGCAAACTCAATGTTTCATTCTTCGCAAACACGCCGATAAATTTGGAACGTGTGACTCGTTCCATTACTTTCTGAAGTGTATTAGCATCCATTTTAAAAGTCAGTGATAACGCTCCTAAATCTATCTACTTCTATTAGGGCTTGCGATTCAAGATATACTAGTACACTAATAGGAGCGTCTATAGGCTTGGCGAATTCCAGCCGCACTGAGATGTTTCCGCTCTGCTGTGGGGTTAAATGGGTATTTACGCTAGCAGATAAGTCAGGTGTAATGTCAAACGGATAAAGGTTAAATTGATCAATGAATTCTTCCTGCGTTACCCCATTACCAAGCTCATCACAATCACCTGCAATATGGGTCAGATTACTATAGGCTCTGGCACAAAGAGGTAACACAGCGTCTGATGAATAGTCCGTACCCATTGTTCCGCCCAAAGCAGTGCCATTAACGTATAGAGTTATATTTTTAAGTCCGAAATTCTCGAATTTAAAGGCACTCTTTTTATATTTTCCATTCACCGAAGCATGGTCCTGCATACCGATTAATATCCTTTTAGGAAGATTTCCCAGGGCAATGTTTTCTATCTGCTTCGATGCCAACCCTGCAGGAACCGTATATAGTTTGATTTGTACTCTGTTAATAGGATATTTCACTGTAGCGTTTAGTAAATTTTTCTCAATTTCTAGTTGTTTTGGTGAACTTAATTTCACACGCCGTACGCGGAGGTATGTGTCCATAATGTGAACCACAACGGGCTTTGCACCCTCCTCTTGATCAGCATCCAGATTTAAGCAGATCTCAGGACTCGTGCGGGTGAGCTTTATTTTCATATCCACCCGTTGACAAGCAACTTCTCCTGGAAAGTGAAATCTGTGTGCAACCGTCCAAAACACTCGTATATTTTCTTTTTAGAATTTTTAAATTTGTCCTTTATACTACTCTCATCTTTAGTTTGATAATATCCCTCGGCACTTAAAAAGGTAGCCTTCGCTTCTTTGGAAAAGTTGAGGACATTTTCCAGATAGGCTCGTAGATGATAGTACCCCGTGCCTGCCGATATGTTGGTCTGATTTAAATATACGTCACACTGGTTGAATATGGAGTGCAGAAAGTTTGTTTCAGGGTATACAGCATATTTGTCATCGCAGACCGTTCCATCAGAATGGGCTATACGTAGCTTAGCGTACATGTGCACACAGCTTGGATCAAAAAAGTAAGGGCCTGAGCTGGGTATCACGAATTCTATAGGTGCACTCGGGGAACTAATTGTGTTTAAAGGGTTAATTGTAATAAAGTCACTGTGCTCAATAGAAACTTGGGTTGGAGGCAGCTCAAAAAGGGACAGCTCCGATTTACAGCATTGTGAACTACATGGGTGGATGAAGCGTGCCATGGCGAAATAGTGGCTCCTCTCTCGACAAGTGGTAAACAAACTATGATTCATGAGATCAATGTCCTTAGCTTATATCAGTCAAAAAAGTGGTCAACCATAGGTTTCATTCGCTTACAGCACTTCTTTTTTGATGGCCTTTTACGTTTAATACCACGTGACCCTTCTTCTTCCGGGCAGCCCTCTTCTTCTTCCCGCCACCACGCATTTTTCTCTTTGCATCTTTGATGATTTCGTCCCGTGTACGCTTTAAATGTTTTTTTAGAGCTTCTTTAGGTTTAGCCCCGGCCAATATGTCTTCTGCAGTGTTAATACCTGATTGTAGCGCTTTCCTTCCGAGGTATCTGGCCCCCCTCTTCAGCAAAGGAACAGCCGTACGTAGTATGGATGAAAAAATGGATCCAAGTCCACTACCGCGCTGGTATCTCACCCCTCGATAGACGGTGAAAGGCTTTCTATCCATTATAACTCAGTGCGTCGAAAGTGTAGCTTCACTGTTAAGCTCCCGTTACCGAATGGGAAGTTTTCACCCTCAATCGTTCTTATATATATTGAGATATTGGTTATTAAATTAGTTGCGACATTCACATAATGGGGTCTGTCATATGTAATACTCAAACTCCTTCCTCTATGGTTGGGGATGTGAGCAATGCGCAGCAGGCGCGCCTGGGTATCCCCAACAAACTGGTGCTCCACTATATTACTGTAAATATAGCACATGTCTGGGGACCTTTCAGCCAATTTCTCCATCTTCAATTGATACATTAATCTGGACAAGTCATGCTGTGTCTCGTGAAATGTGTCTCTTTGGAAGACTGCGCTATATCGGCCATTGGTTAGAATTTGGAACTTTCTATGGTCTTTAATACGTCTGTTAGTCTTTGATTTTAGGATTAGTGTATGTGCAGGGTTGTTTACGATTTCGTATACTAAATCATTCGTAAGGTTTGAGTTTCTTAAACTTACGTTTAAGCCTCTCACAACATCCTCGGCCGAACCATATTGACCCGGTCCTAGTCTTACTTCTGTACTGTAATACCGTGCAACCTTAGTCCGAGCGATACGCATAGTTTCATCCATAGCTACCCCAGCTTTTTCACACTCGTCAATGTCTCTAAGAATCGTAAAAACGGTTTCTTTATGTTCAATATTTAAAAAGATGGTGTCCAGCTGAATTTCGCATATCCCCACCTCATACGAATCACGACCCAATTCAATGTGCTTGTGGAGCTCTGTTACAAAGTTGGCTAGTGTGTTGTTAGGGTGTACAGACAGGGACGAGGAGGACGGGAGTGTGACGTAGAAATGGTTAGGAGCCATGTTGCATACTATTTAAGCTTCATTATTGCATCAGCTTTTATATAGGTGTTGAAGCTTTCTGGGTACCCTAGCCATTTCACCAGGTACATTTTTCTCTTTCCTGAACCTTTGCTTCCTAAAATTTTCTCAATTTTAAACACATTTTTTCTAAATTAAACGCAACTTTCTGCAATTCCTCGCGGTAAAAACCTCCTGAGATTTCTTCCCCATTCAAATCTTCAATGTAATACATCATTATCTCACCTTTAGGTCTCATAGCCCTAACTTTAAAAATCTCGCGTGTCCATCCTTGCTCAAAACCCTTTGCGAATTTGTTCCCCGAACGCGACAGCCTTACATAATCATTGATTTTGAAGCGCGCAGAGTGTGGTGGTGGTGGTGATCCATCTCTTCTCGGGAGCTTACCTCTTTCTAAAACTTCGTTAGGTGTTGTCCAAATCGTGCGATGGTGTGAGCGGTTGTAGGATGATGCCAATGATTCCAGAATGTCTAGAAATCTGTATGTGTTTTTATGTGTAAAATAACGGTGCATGCGTTCCTTTATGGTGCGCTGAACTCTTTCAGCTAAAGAAGCCTTATGTATAGAATTGGTTGTGTAATAGCTGATATTAAACTCTGTCAACATGTTCTGAAAAGCACGGCCTATAAATTCCTTCCCCATATCCGTACAAAAATAGCCAGAAACCCTGTTTTCTTTTAACATTAGCGTTTTGGTGGCTTTAGCAACTGTTTCAGGTGATTTATTTTTCAGAGGAACTAGCCACAGATATCTAGAGAATACGTCTATTATGAATAGAATGTAGCGGTAACCATCGTTATACACAGAATATCTTTGCATGTCTGTTAAATCTGCTTGCCAAATAGAATCAATCGAGGAAGCCGCCGTCTTGCTTGTTTTAAACCTTTTTCTCACAGGCTTATGAAGCGTATAAGCGTCCTGCTCCCTCAAAAATCTTTCAACATCTTTTTTTCCTACTCCGTAAACACTTCTGTACAGTCTATCTACGCCGCCGTAAGAGGATGGGTTAGAAATGTCATAATAGCGTTTAGTTAATACGTTAGCCATTTGCGTATTTTAGAGGCACGTGGGTAGGGTTGGTTTAACCTCTTCTTGCTCCTCTTCAAAGGTGTTACCGCCGGGGGTGACGGCGCCTTCAATTGTGTCACATGCGTTGCATGTTCCAAGTCTTTTAACCTGTTCAGATTTCCTATCAACGTTTTAGGGACATTTATTTGTTGTAGTCTTGCTTTAATATGCTTCCATCCTGATGGTGATGGCCTATCCCACTTTCTCACCAGATCATGGACAATGTCTACGATATTCGATCCCTGTACCTTTGATCCTTCCACAATGATCTCGCCTGTATCGGTCCATTGTATGGCTGGATCCTCATTCAATAGATTATAAAGACTTAAGCCTTTACTCATCAATGTATGTGGGAGGGTGCTTTTTAATACATGTTCGATATGTTGTGTGGCTAATCTTTTTGGTTGGTCAGCTGTATCGTCGGGCACAGATCCTATGTCGCCATGTCCATCGTCCCCCGTGCTGTGCCTAATAACCACAGGAATCTCTGTAGGGCTCTTATAATTTTCGTACTCGTGAAGAAATTTCTGCAGAGCTTCTTGGTATAAGATTCTTTTCTCATCAGGTGTTTTTTCACTGTTTAATAGGGCTAGCAATTCGCTTTCCATTCTTTTAAGTCTGCTTTTAGGGATCTAGATCCGTGTCTGGATTCCTTTGCAGTGAAGCGTACACCTCGTGGGAATCACTACCACTTTCTTCATTATATTAATCTAGTCAGTAAAGGACCCAAAACTGAAAATAAGATGGGGAGAAATGACCCTCCTGTTTGTACAATAATTCGTTTTTTCTTCGCTACAGTTTGACTTTTACGAGCGAGTGCACGTATTATGTTCTTGTAGCGGCGTAGGCGAGCCTTCTGATGGGTTTTCATTGATACATTGCAATTTATAACGTTAAGACAGATTTCACAGATGCATTTTAAAAAGTCGGCGTCGATATTTTTAATAAACATCTGCTGCATTGCCCGGGGCAGTCGATGATAGATTTTTATTAATTCACGGTATTTCTTTAGTCTCTTTGTCATTCTGGAATATACACCGTTTCAGGCTCGTTTGGAAATATATTCGTTCGTAGAAGCACTCTAAACGTGTTTCGCGGATGAAGGTCGCAAAGCAAATATCCGTAACGCGTGCTTGTAGCTTCTTTATAAACTTCCAAAAACTCCTTACGCTGATTCGGGAACATTTGATTGGCTAATACCCCAATTTGTGATACATCTCTACGTTGCGCGAATAAGACTAGATATTGCGTATTTAACGACACATCGCGCATGTATCTATTTTTGAAAAATAGATTCTGATTGATGAAGAACACGCTTATGTTAAGATGGTGGGAGAATACTGTAAATGTCTCGGCAAACGTTTTATCCATCTCCAACATGAGATCGTCAATTACAATGATTGTATGTTCATTTCCCTTTAACGAATTAACGTCATATACGCCTTTGTGGAACAAAATATCATCTTGGTACTCGTTGAACACTGATTGATACGTCGAATAGCACCATATAACTTTATGCACAAATTTCGAGAACATCTCTCCCTTTTCTTTAATGATTTTAAGCATAAACACAGTTTTACCACATCCTGTAGGTCCAGATATAATACATGTGGATGGGCTCGTGAATCTGAATTTTTCTACAGAGTCCATTCTAACACGTCACACTCCTAAGTGGGTCATTTACAAAATATTACAAATTTTGAGTGCTGTTCCTTATATTTTGCTTTCTTCTCCCACAGAACCGTGAATGACGATGAGGTAGAGCACCCCATCATTGACATTACGGATGACCTCGACGACAGTGTAGTTGTGATCTCCTCCCCTGCCAACGAACCTCACCAGCGATACCGCTAGCACGTCCAAAGCGGAGGTATGAGAACCCCACGTCAGGTATAAAGCGACCGAAATACGCGCCTGTTGCAGCGGTAATAGATCCCCAACCCTCAACCTCTTACGCAACAACCCCCCAGCAGCACCTCCCGCTAATATATCCCCTTATTCATCCGCCACAGTTGCCCCCCGTTCTGTTAAGTCTACAATAATAGATCCCCAACCCTCAACCTCCTACGCAACAGGCCCCCCAGCAGCACCTTCCGCTAATATATCCCCTAATTCATCCGCCACAGATGCCCCCCGTTCTGTTGAGGATGTTATAACGTTCGAGTTGGTGCGCTCCGCAGCCCCCACCCCAGCCTTGACTAGAAATCGGTATAGAGTCAGGGTCGACCCTAGAGCCATATATAGGAATGGAATTGAGCGAGGGCTACGCCGGGTTGTACAGCGTATTGTAGAGTTTGCTCTTCAGAACCGCGACGAGCGTGAAGTCAGGACGAGTCTGTCCTTTGGATTCGGGTCAGATGACGGTGATGTAGACGATTATTGGGTGATAGTGCCATTTAGACGTTTGGCGGCTGAAGATGTAGAATATATATTAGGACGTATAATGCAAGCCGCCCAAAGTAGTATAGCCTTTAATATGGACAACTTCACGGTAAATATTGATCGTGTATTCCGTGTTGCGGGTCATAGTGCCATACCGTATACTCTTAACTTCAATTCTCCGATTATTTACCGAAAGCATATAAACGTCGATCGTGGTTGCGGCTTTATAGCAGTACTCTTAGCACGTATGTTTACTGTACAAAATACACAGGCCACAAAAATTTGGTTGCCTACGGTCGTGGAGCGTGCCCGTAAACTAGCTGTAGACTGTGAACTTGAATTTGACTGTAATATGGGTCCTGAAGAGTTGAGAAGGGTAGAACAGGAAATGAATGTTCGTATAGTTGTATTTGGGCTGGATGATCGTCGTAGGACTGTGTATGTTTTTAAAAGCTGTGTGAGAGATCGTACAAGACCCCTACTTATTTTAGGATTGTCAGGGACAACGTATCTCCCCATCCGTAATATAAGGTGGCTTTACGCGAGTTATGACAAAAGTCGAAAATATGGGAGACATCATGATTTGTGTAAGGGGTGCCTCGAGTTTGCGGATGATATTGTGAGACATTGTAAAGAATGTCACATGGTATGTGAGCAGTGTAAAAGCACCAAATGTGAAAGCCGTGTAGTTGACGCTGAGAAGAGAGACTGTGATGTGTGTAGACGCACATTTTTCAATAATAGCTGTTTTGATTTCCATAAATCAATTGGCACGTGCAGGAAAATGAGAATCTGTGAATGTGGTATGTTTCACACAATGGATAATTGGGGAAAATTTAAGCACAAGTGTGACGTAATTCACTGTCCTACATGCCAGGAGGAATATAAGGCGGATGGAGTAAAGCATGTATGTTATATGAAAGATGCTAAGCCTAAAAATAACCCTTGTATAACTGTATACTACGATATAGAAACATATACGAACGCTGAAACCAAAGAGGTAATTCCACATTTACTTGTGAGCCAGACCATCTGTGATGAGTGTATGGGTATCGAATGTGACGAGTGCCCCAAATGCGGTAAACGGACAAACGTTTTTAAAACGAATGTCCGCGATAGTCCTGTGAAACTATTTGTGTCCTATATTGTCAAGTTAGCCGACAAGTTCAAAAAAATGACTGTGTATATTCTCGCCCATAACGGGGCAAAGTTTGACACGCAGTTCCTTTATAAGGAGTTGCTTGAACACGAATCCTCTGAGATATTTACAGGTGATCCATTGAAAAGAGGCAACAAATTAATACAGATGCAATAAGAGGCAATGTACAATTTAAAGATACTTTATTATTCACACCTTGTAAATTAGCAAAGCTACCCAAGGTGATGGGAGTAGCAGCTGAAGTTTCCAAAGGATACTTCCCTTACACTTTCCTCACCAGCGAGACTTTAAACTACGTAGGCCCACCACCACCCAAACATTATTTTGACTGTATGGATGAACGTGAAGACTTTGATCGATACTACAACAGTTTTAATGAAAGTAACCCTTATAATATAGCTGATGAATGTGAGCGTTATTGCGTGAATGATGTGCGCGTGCTTAGAGTATGTTTCCAGGCCTTTAGAAGGATGTACATAGCCCGTTTCAAATGCGATCCACTGCAAGTCGCAACCACCATCGCATCATTATGTTTTACGGTGTTCAAGAATAACTTCATGCCTAAAGACACCTTAGCCATTATTCACCGAAACAACCCCCGCAGTTACGGACACAAGGCTATTTACTGGCTCATACACCTACAGCAACAGACAGGTGTATACATAAAGCACGCCCGCAACACGGGTGAAGTACCCATTAAGATTAATGGACGTGTTTTTTGGGTTGATGGGTTAAGTGAAAACCGTGTCACTGGTGTGAAGACTGTGTACTCCTTTAACGGTTGCTGGTGGCATGGATGCCCCCGTCCTGAGTGCGGAATCGCCGGAGATATCCACGGTAGATCTCCTGCCGACTGTCTTGCATGGACCCGCACCCGCGATCAACTTATAGGATCACAGTTCACTCACAAAGTCTTGTGGGAGCATGAATATGATGCACGGATGGAGACAGACGAGGTGTACCGTGAGGAAATAAACACGATCAAGCGTTCAATGGTGCTGGATCCTCTCAAATGTGGTGATAGCTTGTTTGGAGGACGTACAAATCCATTCAGACTATACTTTCCACCTACGGAGGGCGTGAAGCTCCATTACTACGATTTCTGTTCTTTATACCCATACGTGATGAAGAACAATCCGTACCCCGTGGGCGCTCCTGAGAAACTGGTGGGACCTAACCTGCCATCCATCAATGAATTTTCAAGAAATTTGAATGATCGTTACTTTGGGCTCTCTTTCGTAGACGTACTCCCCCCACGCAATTTATGGATGCCAATCTTACCTGTCGTTATCGACGACAAGCTCATGTTTCCCCTGTGCGTGAAGTGCGCGGAAGAGGATAACGGCGATTGTAACCATATACCCCACCAGCGTAAGATCAGAGGCGTATATACAAGTCCTGAGCTGGCCCTAGCCGTACGCCATGGTTATAGAATACTGAAGATACATGAGGTGTGGAGGTTTCAGAAGCTACCCAACCTTTTCACACCATATATAAACGCCTTTTTGAAGGATAAGGTTGAGGCATCAGGGTATCCGCGAGGAGTTGATACCGAAGATGAAAAGTCTGCCTATATTCAACGTTACCGCGACCGCGAAGGTATACAACTTGATCGTGCCCAAATTGTAAAGAATCCTGGCAAGCGCTTTAGTGCAAAGTTGTGTCTAAACAGTCTATGGGGAAAATTTGCGCAGAATACCGGCAAAGGGAACATTCATTTGGCACAAAGTTATAGCGATGTCTGGGATTATGCCAATGCTCCCGATAAAGAGGTCATGGAGATCGTGAATGTAGGTAATACTTACATAATAAAGTACAACAACACTGAATTGGCCACAGATACCTCAAGGGTTACAAACATACCTGTGGCCAGCTTCACAACAGCCTACGCCCGTATAAAACTTTGGGGTCTATTGCATTCTCTTGGGCGGAGAGTATTGTATGCCGATACAGATAGCGTGATATTCACAGAGAGGGAGGGTGAATACATGCTATTGGGGAGTTCCTCGGCGAGCTCACTGATGAGATCAAGGATGAGTATGGGGACAACGCATACGCCGACTCTTTTGTCTCAACAGGACCTAAAACTTATGGGGTACGGGTCAGGGTGGGGGAGGAAATGAAATATATCGTGAAGGCAAAGGGTATTACGCTCAACCATGCGAATCGGCGGGTTGTTAACTTTGAATCGTTGAAGGATCTAGTATGTTTGGACGATGATGAGGGCGAACAACCTCCCCAACTAATTGTAGGCACCCACAATTTTCGGGCGCAGAAGCTGGGGGGCGTGAAGGAACTTAGGGGTACGAAGGTGTGCCGTAACACCTATAGGAAACGTTACCAGTTACCTGGTACCTATGATACCGTACCCTTTGGATACCATAACGTATGATGCTTCTATTGTTAACTCACACGTATTTGTCTTGTATATAATCGTATCTATTGATTTATTACACGTATTTGTAATATATATATATATAACTTGAATATCTCGTTTATTAAATCGTATTTGTAAAGTATCTATTGATTTATTACACGTATTTGTAAATATATATATAACTTGAATATCTCGTTTATTAAATCGTATTTGTAAATATATATAACTTGAATATCTCGTTTATTAAATAAATCATGTTTCAATTAGCGTTTCACTTTCTCCTTTGTGTGTGTGTGTGTGTGTGTGTGTGTGTGCGCAGGTGAAAGTTCTAAGCTCCGCCCACTGTAAGACCGTGAGTCATGCTACTATCTGGGAGTCCCTGCGTGGTCAGTCGACTGCAGTAAGCCCGAGAGATCAGACGTGTATTCAGAAGAAAAGATCAGACGTGTATTCAAATGGCTACCTTTAATATTGCTTGTACAACGTTTATGAAATGGTATTCAGCAAAGTGTCAGGATGTGGTGGATACCGAAAAACTTCCTATTCCCCCTCCTATGCCTCTTTTAAAAACACATTGGATTGTGCGAAGTTCCAAGATGTACAAATACTCTACGGATGTTCTGGTGAGACCGTTGAAGGCTTTCGTTGCACAGACGATGTGCTGAAGTATGCTGCAGAGCTAAACTTTATAAAGTCTCACATACACCGTGAAGTAAAAGAAACAACGCGTGCAGAAGAGAAGCAGCAGGTATGGATAATGAGTCTTGCGGATGGGTGGTGTGACAAGCGGTATTACGTCATGCTACACCATGTCGATTACTCATACCCTACGACTGAAAATGTGAATCTCGTGATCATGGACAATCTTAAGTATTTTTATCACTATATTAACGTATATCATGATGAGGTTCGTAGTGAGGTTGTGGCTAGTGCCCTGCGTGAGTTTTTAACAGACTTTAGAGACGAGTATCGTTTGATGGGCAGAAAGGAAAAATATGAGCATATGTTCCTCTCAAATAGTGCGCCGGAGTGTGAAGATGTTTAGTAAAACATAAAATGTGCCTAGTTCTTATCCTGAGGAAACTGTCTGGTGCGTAGGCTGGTAGTGATAAAATTAATTCTTGTACCGGAAAAACAAATATGTACAACAATTCGGGCGACTCGCGGATCATACGAACAAGCCCATTCACGTATCATCGAGTCAGCCGCCCGTCGAACCGTTCCTGCCTACCTGCGTGCCTCACACGGCTCATAGTTATCTCAGAGCTTGAACCGAGTGGACGTGCGCTCCTCGAATACGATGGAACTTCCTTTGAGCAGCATTCTCAACGCCTCGTACGATGTGTCCGTGACGAAATCGTTGCGCGTGTTCAGGCGTAATTCCGGTACCGTTAGCTATGTACTGGAAACGGAATGTAGACAAACAAACAAACGGGTTTATTTAAGTGTCGAGGAGATGAATAGAATCTTCGTGATAGTTGAGAAGTGGAGTGAAGATCGTTATAAAATACCTGCTAACGTAGGTACAAGAAGAGAGCAGATTAGTGACGCACCCTCATACGCCGTTGTATGTACGTTGTGTATAAATAACGATCGGCCGTGCATTGATATACGGCTGATGTGGAAGAATGCTTCTGATAATAACGCTCTTGTTCCTACGCGAAACCGTTTCATCCTCGACAGAATGTTTGAAATCGTCGGATTCCGCAAGCTGAAACCTATATTAGACGCGCGTGTTACGGATATGCTTTATTTTGATACAGTACTTGAATACGCTACACCGCTCTGCTCGATGGGTTTACCGAGTGTAGGGCTGGTGAGAATGGTCTAGAGCTGGACGTTTATTTAAAAAGTTTAGACTCTTTGAAATACCATGAACTTTGGTACAAAGCAATTGATCGGTACAAGGCTGAGCTCACCTACACCGTTCACCCTGAAGAACTATTTCTTTATATAACGCGCAGTTGTCGTAACGATTTAGAAGATTATTTCAATTGCCGCTATGTTGAGTGAGTTCACGATTGAAAAGCTCGAGTCGGTAGAAATAAACCCTCGATTGGAAAAGCGTGTTTATAAACTTGTGTTTAATAATGTAGCTAACGATGAACTCTTTGTGCGTGCTTTTGATTGTATTCTAGACGTATTTAAAGATGACTTACCAACCGGTTGTAAAGTGGGAACAAAAATAGTACTGAACGATATGAAAGCCCTTCATATCGAATACAGGTTTCCCTATACTTTAAGCGGTGAAATATTATTAAGCCGCATATACTGCGTAATGCAGAGCAATAATGATGTAATTGTAAACTCGATTAATGCGAGTTTATATTTTGAAAAAAAAGTGAAATGTATTTATATATTTGCGTGATATTTCTCCTGTTATGATATATGCTATTATATGTATTTATATATTTGCGATATTTCTCTGTACTGTTATGATTATATACATATTTCTATTATTATTGAAATTATTTATATATTTTGCGTGATATTTCCCCTGTACTGTTATGATTATATGCATATTTCCTATTATTATTGAAATGTATATTTATTTCTATTGAAATGTATATTTATTTTATATATATCTCCATAATGTGTGTGTGTTATTTCCTGTACTGTTAGATTATATGCATATTCCTCAATTATTATTGAAATGTATATTTATTTTTATATATTTATAATAAACAGAATGATGCAATGTTGTTTTACTTAATTATATCATGTTACGCCTTCTAAACCTACTACCGGTATTCTAACCAACTTTTAAGAAATATAATAATGTATACAATGGTATCTGCAATGCCAAAAGTGGTATCTGGCAACTCAAGCCATTACGCCTTCTAAGCCAACTGGCTGATTAGGAGCCTATAAAACAACGCCTACTCGGCTGAAGTCTTAATATGCACTTGGCTCCTGCCAGGGAACACCTCTCCTCCTTTCTCTCCTCCTTTCTCTCCTTTCTGGCCCTTTGGGGGGAATAGCTTGGGGGAGAACTCCACCTCCAAGTTGCATGCCCCTTGCAACCCCGGTTGGCAACAAAGGGCCCTTTGGGGGAATTTTTTTTTTTTGCAAACCCCACGCCCCTTTGCAACAACCCCCACCCCTTTGCAACATTACGTAATCACTTGCAACATTCTTGCACTCTAACCTTTTGCGGCTATACTACTGGACTTAAAAAAACTAAAAAAACTAACGATACACAATCCCATCTCTTGTCAAGTTGTCAGGCTAAAATTTTCTCATCCATCTATCATCTAAACCCATTTCCCCAGTGAGGGTGGGGAGAGAGACGCGGGAAGAGAGGGAAGATATGTGGCTAAAAATTTTGAGTCAGATATCTTTACATTAAAACATGTTATAATGACCAGGTTAGGATTTATAAATAAGGTTATATAGATATTTGCATATACACTGTGACTGTACATAAAGTTAATTATTACTGTATTATTATGCACTTCTCAAATAACAAAGCCTTACAACTCGCATAAACATGCACAATTCCACGTCTTATCAGGCAAACAATTTTAAGCCTGACGTCTCTCTTTGAAACATGTTATAAGGTAAGTCTTATGATTTATTTATAATGCTATAAAGTCATTGAATATTCACGATACGTAAAGTTAATTAGTATTTTAATTGATTTGTTACTTTGTATCCACCGAATAACCAAGTTCTTAACCTTTAACTGGTATGGTGCGGTTTAGTTATAAGTGTATGGTGCGGGTCAAAATGACCTTCCATG
>JAJOZX010009737.1:50000-149055 GCA_023014485.1 Bathynomus jamesi | reverse complement strand
AAACAATCAACAAGAAATTTTTACATTGAAGTTTTGAGACGTCTACGTGAAGCAGTTCGGAGGAACGGCCGCAGAAGTGGGAGTCCGGAGACTGGATGCTTCATCACGATAACGCGCCATCTTACTCGTCGCAACTTGTTCAGCAATTTTTGGCCAAAATTTCTACCCCCAAGTAAATCAGCCTCCGTATTCGCCGGACTTGGCTCCATGGGACTTTTTGTTTCCGAAGTTTAAACAAACCCTGAAAGGACACCGATTCGATGTTGTTGAGATCCATTAAAAAATTCGACGGAGCAGCTTTTGGCCATTCTGAAAAGTGGTTTTGAAAAATGTTTTCAACAGTGGCAAGATCGTTGGGCAAAGTGTGTGGCTTCAGAAGGAGCTTACTTTGAGGAAGATTAAGTCCCAAGCCCTGTAAGTACCCTATTCTGTCCATAATCGCATCAGTCCGGATACGTTTTGAACAAACCTCGTATATATATATTTTTTTTTTTTTTCTCTTTTCCAGATTTACCGCCGATTCATACCTAAAAACCTCGTATATATAATTGGCAAAAAGTCTAAGGAAATCTCAGAATAATGAATGTTACTTTCATAGAAATTAAATTTGTGCAAAACAAGATTATATAATCAATATTTTGTATATCCCCTCCCCCTCAACTTAACTACACAACATCTGCCTGTCACGGAAGAGAGACGTTTCTGCAAATAGTCTTTACAAATTTCACTCCAGATTTTTTGTAGAAAATTTCACATTCAGTCTAGAACTGCAGTTTTTTTTAGTTTTCTTTAGCTATCTTTGTTTTCGGATACTTCCATTTGCTTTCAATGGGATTAATGTCAGGGCTTTGTGGCGACCACTCCTGAAGTTTTAATTTTCCAACAGCCTCTTTTCTCGCAGGATAATTCTTGTTTATTATGGATGTGTTTGGGGCCATACACTAATTCGAAGTGTTGTCCACAAGTCTGATCAACATATTATGATACTGCTTCTTTTTCACTCTTTCATCATTTTGACAATATTAACTACTACATTGAACTATTCTTGGCTGGTTCTCTTTACATTCTTCTGGAATTGTCAATTGCACATTGAACAAAACTTTTAATTAGTGCATGATAATGGTCCAAAACACATATTAGGTGGTTCTCAAAATTTTTTTTAAAATCTTCAAAAGGCTATATCTCACTTGGTGACAGTGTGAAAAATTAATCCCTTCAAAATTTTACCTCAATTGAATGTTTAGGGGTTTGCGCAGGGGCGATGAAGTCTCCCTCTACTCCACCATGACAGACATGGTACCTGCATTCCAGTTACAGTAGGTTCCTATCGAATTTCGTTTCAATCAGAGTACACGTTTCATGGTCCCGAAGCACATAGCTTTTACCCGAGACTGAATTTTCTACTCCTGCAACGCGTCCACCATTATCAACATGAACTCTCCTGCGCCATTCTCAAGCTTTGGAACTCTCAAGAGTTCTCTACTTCTTGCCTGGAGCCTAGAATTGATAAGTCTATCCAACATTGCCGTGCCAGTAACGTCTGGAAGCAATTTTCCATCTCAGTTGACAACGAAAGGGTGGGAGACCCTAGAATTGGAACTGAATTCTTCTTTGGTTGCCGCGTAGCAAACTGACTCCTGTGGCGGACCCAAGCTTTCCGAATGGAACTTCCATTGACTGCCAGTCTCAATCTCGTGGTCCAGACTCTCAGCCGAAGCAGCGAACAGGTTAGTAGTATTGCGATCACTGATATTATTCTCATCGAGAGCTGAAGCCAACACTGCCTAAACAATGTTTATAGGTCTGCGTGGTCTCTGGTGGTGACGCGCCGCTGTCCTAAATGCACAGGCATCCTCCTTCCTTGTCAATCTGTCATTTTCTCCAGTTGAGTTTTCATCACAATTGCTGGAAAACAAGGTCGTGTTCCCTTCTCCCGTCTCGTTGAGCAGGAAGGAATTCTCAACCTTTTGGGATCTTGATGAACTGGAGGGCGTCAGCATGCATGATATTAAACAGATTATCCAGCTTTATCTGGAATTTTGCAAGACTCTCAATTTGCTTCTCACTCCTTCCTTCGAGCTCTTTTTCAAGTTCCCTAAACTTTTCAAAATTTTGTCCAGCTTTACGGCGGCATTTCTATCTTGTGTTGTCGGGCTTTGTTCAACAATACCGCCCCCTCTCTGACATCGCTGTCACTGGACTCTCATGAGCAATCATCTTCTGCACATTTTACAGATGGAAGAAGACAGACATCACTTCCTTGATCGAAGGGAGTTCCATTCCTGAAATCGATTCGGAAACTGGACCAATCAACCACACTTTGGTGGACTAACTAGCCATAGCTTTTGTGGAAAATTCATAAAAAGGATATCTTTTTCATACATTGGTTATACGAGTCAGTTGAACATGGCGGCTCGACTGGAACAGTGCCCTGTCATTTCTGCAACGATATTTCGTCTGTCAGTGGTCAAGAATTTCTCGAGCACATTGTCACAGGAGACGAGACATGGGTTCATCACCGTACTCCGGAAACAAAACGTGCCAGCATGGAATGGACACACCCTGGGTCCCCGCGACCGAAGAAGTTCAAGATTGTGAGGTCCGCTGGCAAAGTGATGATTACCGTGTTTTGGGACCACAAAGGCGTTTTGCTCGCAGACTTCATGCAAAAAGGCACAACAATCAATGCAGCTGCATATTGTTCAACACTGGAACGTTTACAGTGGCCATTAAACTTAAACGTCCTGGACTGCTCCGTAGGGCAGGGCACTGTTCCAATCGAGCCGCCATTTTCAATTGACTCATATAACCAATGTACGGTAGATGGCAGCCGAATTGACGTGCAGTGTTGCCAACAATGATTAAGAATTCACCTGATACAAACATAATCAATGTAGGTCCTTTAGTTACGAAATTATACGCCATATAAACTTATTTTCTGACCGCCCCTCGTACATAAAAACATATTTTCTTAAAATTTTCAGCCAGTACACTGTTTGAGAGTAACATTTTCATTATGCTGAGGTATGAGACTTTTGACTAGTAATATATATATGATGAAAATAAAACTACGAAGGAAAATTAAGACACGAAATAGTGCTCAAGCGTTTTCGTCTAATGATATCCCTAATGATATTACCTAATGAAGTGCTCTTTTGCACGATGCATAAACTTAAGCTATTTTGAAAGTAACACTGCGTGTTTATTTATTCCACTGTCCTTTCCATTCAAATTTAGGCAATCTTTGCCGTGATTCCAATACGTTAAGAATATATTTTTGGCGATTTTCGTAGCCAATTCGTACATCAGATGCATTCATGACTAGATTCACGGCGCTTTCTACTCCTTGGCTGTGACAAGGAAAGGCTGGTATTTTGAGTGGTTCTTGTCTTGCTAGCAAAAGTTCCTTATTGCTAAAGTTTCTCAGAAGTGAAGGCGAATAAATTACCTCTTTCTGCCAATCAATCATTTCAGTGTAGTCTGAAGAATCAAAATTAAGAGTTCGATGTAGGTCAAAGTTTCTTGATACAGAAAATGTAGTTCTTGAGAGAATGATTCTCTGGATTGCAACCTCTCTAACTTCTCTTCTTGAGTCTGTTATCATTGATAGTAGAATATTTTCGGGGTTCGCAAAGTATGAGTTATTCTGAAACACCGGTTCCATGATCAATCTGTATTTCAGCTCAAGTCGCGCAGCAGATACCTTAAGTACCAAAAGTTAAATGATCCGTCAGATGCTAGTGGATGTGACTAGGGTTGCCAACCGTCCTTTTTTGTAGATTTTTGTCCTTGTCCTTTCTTGAGTTCGGAAAGGACGCCATTTGTCCTTTTCTGATAACAATCTTGTTCCAAACAACAGTTTTATAACAAAATTTTGTTTAAAAGGAAATAATTATAAAGTCTTAAGTCGAGTAACATTTTATAAATTCATTTCTTCACTTAAATGTTAACGTTCCGTGTAGCGGAAAAGTATAAATTTAAAAATAAATATTGTTACCATAAATTTTGTCAATGCATGACTCAATGGGTCAATATCTGTATATCAATAAAAATATTTACTTTAAGAAAATATGCAATAAAAAAGCATGTAGTATAAATTGTAATAAATTGTAAATAAAATTTTACTTCTTTCCCTAACCTTGTAGACAGTATATTGGAATTGATGTTCTTGTCCTTTTTTTCAAACTTCATGGAGTTGGCAACCCTAGATGTGACTTAACCCAAAACCATCCGGAGCATAAGATAGCATAATAATTTCTACTCGATCCTTGAGATCTTGGGTTGAATTTGGTGTTGACACATAGAGTCTAAGAATTCTATTTGCTCTAGTTAGCCAACGAACATGATGAATTGTACCAGGAGATCTTTCTGCGAGATCTTTGGAGACATTTCCAGATTGAACAGCTAGGCACATATTGTAGAGATACTTTTGGTCACTGCTTAAAGCATTAACATCAGATGGAATTTCATGAATGTTTCCTTTAACAGGAGAAAAAGCAACCACTTCCAGTTTTGTTAGATCAGTTTTCAATTTATTTCCAATTGAACCCTTGAAATTACTTGGGCTTGTTGTTTTTCCATCTATTGCCTTGTAGATGTGCCTGAATGGTAGTTCGTTCATATGAAGGAGGCATACCAGCCACTGAACAGACCTATTCAGATAGATTTCAACAAACTTTATTACTCCATCGATTCTTCGTGTTCACAGCAGTGCCATCACATAGTAAAGGTTTTAGAGCGTCTGAACTTTCTGAGTTCACTATTACAGTAATCAGCTCTTCTGCTACACAACGAGCATTTCCATGATCAGGTGTTACGTGATCTATATAGATATTTCCAGGCTCTTTAATAATGACGTAGTGCTCTTCTTTGATCTTGCCTGCCCTGGTTAATGTGTCATCTCTTCTCCCATCAAAGCCAATGCATTCTATTTCTATATTCTCCAATTTAACCCTGGTACTCAATTTTTTACCTACTCGTGCTCTTTCCCTCTCCAGCTTCTTTATATCAATCATGTTGCCCTGATCCAGAATTCCCATATCTTTTAATGCAGCATTAACAATTGCTGCTGCTGCCCTGCAACTCACTCTGTAACGGTCTGCGGTCACTGCCAACTCTTCATAGGTATATCTGTTCTGCTCATTCTCTATTAACTCTATATCAGGCACGAAGTCAAAATCCTCTTGGTCGGTCTCTACCTCCATGCTCTCAGCACCGGCTGCATCCTGTGATTCCTGTAATGTTGAGGAGAAAACTCTGATAGCTTCAGTCAATTCTGCTTGTGATCTCATTCGGCGTTCGTGTTCTTTTTGAGCTCTAGCAATAGACCTTTTCCTCATCAAAGCAGCTTTTCTATCAATTGGCCCCATTTGGTTTAATCTTTGCTTTTGTCCTCCAAAAGAATCCCACTCAGCAATTGTTATTTTATCTTTGCACCGGCAGGCATTTCTATCAATCCCTTTATCGTAGCAATCACATGCACATACATCAAACATAGCATCATACTCGAAAACGTTTTGTTCAAATCTCTCATCTCTTCGGTTTATAGGAACCTTGTTCAACTTTGAGGCTGCTTTTATCACTCTAACAACTTCCTGAAAGATTCCACGCGTACTTATTGTAGGGAAAGAGAACCTTCTCCATATGGTTTCAACGTCTATTGCGACTATGTTACAACATTCATTAAAAGTAATCGATTATTTGATTCAACCTCTTCTCGTCGTCGCACAAAGTTGTAGTGCCTCACAACAACCGCTTTTGTTGGTGTCATAGTTGCTGGAAACACTGAAGGATGCCCAAAGGTTGCATTTAACGACTTTTTTCTTGTTGTCATGATTAGTTTGACTTAATAACGAATAATTTAACTTAAAAACCATTAGTTTGAATCAATAACTAATAATCAATAATAATTTCACTTAATCAATAATCTGAAAAAATAAAATAATATAATTTTTTGCAAAAAGTACTCAAAAAATTAGGGTTGCCAGACTTTTTTTGCACATTTGTGAAATTTGGCCACAAAGTGGCCAATCTAGCAACCCTGCATAAAACAAAAAAAGTATCCATAAATAAAGAAGATACCCATTGATTTAAATAAGGGCAAATAAGGTCTAACTTATTTTTAACATATCTGAAATTGATGTTCAGAATAGGTTCAAAGCTTATTGTGAAATCTCAGCTAGAAGAGTCGGGAAAAAGGGGGGGACTATGTGTGAGGGGTACAGGGGGTAGCTCAACTTTTGATATGTTATTTGTTAACCCAAATGAAAACCCTCACATAGTGTCGTTTTAAAAAAAAGCCAAAAAAAAACTTGTTTTGACCCGCCCTAAATTTATACAGTTCAATGTAACAATGTTGGAGCAAATTGATATATATATATATATATATATATATATATAGGGTGTCCCATAAGTCTGGAACCATAGGGTAAAATAAATAATTCATGTTTTTCCGTTTATGCAAGTGCCCATGATGTGTTTGAGTAAGGAAGAACGCATCCAGGTAATTCTGCTCGTAGGAAATCGGAGTCAGAGGGAGGTCGCTGAGGAATTTAACAGATTGCATCCGGACCGCGCGCCGATAACAAACAGCTGTGTCGGCAAACTTGTAGCAAAGTTCAGGGAAACGAGATCCATAGGAGATAAACCACGCAGTGGACCTCCGAGGACATCCACCGACGATGACAGCCGCTACCATCCTCGCTTATTTCACAAAGTCTCCAAAAGTCTCTTCGGCGTTTTTATTGCCGTTTTTATCATTTTGCCCTATGGTTCCAGACTTACGGGACACCCTATATATATATATTATATATATATATATATATATATATATATATATATATATATATATATATATATATATATATACACCCACGTCAGAAGAAGCCAAACCTTCATATAACTGAAATGGATTAACTAAAAACTCCTTCATTGCAACAGATGAGCAATATTTTGACCAAATGAAAATACATTTACTTCAGTAGAGTACCTTAAGACCAATGATGACATTATCAGTACTATTATTGAAATTATTGTATGAGTAATTGAGACCGAAATCTTTTCACTTTAAATACAAATCTTTTCAATTAAATTGCATGAAATATTGCTCAAATAAAAACCTCAGAAAAAACAGTAATATACAACTATAGACTACGATACAAATATGTTTAAAATAAGGAAGTTAATTTCCAATTTATTAAACCCAAATAACTGGCAGCTATTAAGAGCAAGTCATAATTATAAAGCATTGTATAAATTACAGTTAAGTCAAATGTCTTAGACCGTAACAGACTATGAAATGGAATTGCTCTTACATAAAGAGTAAGAAAATAAATTTCCCCAAGCTGTTGAATAATTATGCCTTTTAAAATTTACCCCAGAAACACAGTTGTAATAAATAATAATTCCCACACTTGTAAAACAACTAAATACAGTATTCAGAATATCTATACGTTTATCTATACGAGTACACTTCATATGATGTGTAGTACACACTGAACATCTTGCGATTTTAAAATGGATCTTAAAGTATCCTTTAAAACTTTAAAAATGTTATTTAAAGGATAAGTTAGTGTCTATTCACATTTACAGTGGTTATGATAAATCAGATCTCCTTAAAAGGTGGTACCATACTTACAGCTCCAATCGAAAAGATAATGGTTGTAAAGAGAAAATCTCTTGTTTTCTGCAACATCCTTGCCTTCTTGAAATCTCTCGTGTCAGATCCGAAGCAGTCATTGATGAGAGCTAGAGTGAAATAGGCACATTGTAGAAGCTGCAGAAAAATAATAGAATGAGTAGACAAATTTGGACCAAGAACATCACAAATAACATTACATTTTCTTTAACTGCCTAGCAAATAAAATAATTTGTTGGATATACATCTTATGAAACCTAAGGCGCTACAATATTGCCAAATACTAGTGCTAACATTTTAACATGGTTACGAGTAATCCTAATGAAAATAAACCTATGGTTAAGATTTAGTTTAACTTATAAGTAAAATGTAATTAAAGGGGACTTAGTCTATTCATAATCCAACAGACATAACCTTAAATATAGTTTATTTCACTAAGACTAGAAATATTAAGTTCTGTATCACACTACTACTTACCATGTCTATGAAAGTCAAGTATTTGAAAGGGCCTCCATATACAGATCTTGCTGCTATTATTTCAGGAGGTGGATTTAAGTGAAGCAGATAAACATAAATTCCATACGAGTAATGAGCCACCAAAATAAAATGAAGGACTGTTGTAAGTGCATTCATTTCCTTTTCTTTAATTAAAATTCAGTTCTTATAAATATATTTGACGGATACTTTTTTCAAATTGCTTTCAGGTATGCTGACTTTCTTAATTTTTATAAAAATTTGTATATAAAAACTAAAGGCCTTCGCCTCTCCTGTAATTGAAAACCAAGTTAGAAATTACAATTTTTTAATTTTGTTATTGTTAAACAGCGAATTAACTAATGAAGTTGAGAAATAAAACAAACCAAATTTGAAAAAGAATTGAATATCTTTCGGCTAGTAACTACGAAATAATGATAGATTTTTCACAAAGTTTAAAACTAAAGTCACCCCCTGTCCAGGTCCACCTCATTTTACAGTATATGGTAGGTTATTCTATTTTTATAGCTATATTTATGAACAGCTCTGAACATTATTACTATATAGCATTCATCCATTTTCAAAAGCTACAATCTATAAAGTCCTTAATTCTAAACGTTCAGACACAAAGCTGTAAATACTATAATCACCTTAACTTTTTTGAAAGAGAGATTTAGAATAAGGATATTTATCGAATGTTGAAATATAAATGAAACCTTTCAGTAGTAATAAAACGAATAATCAAAGTGTGTAAGGAGTGATACGGGAAAAATCTAAGGCGATTTTAAATTATAATTATATACTTTCACCAACAATAGAAATTAGAATAGTATATTATTAATATGATATACTTAATCATCACCTCACTAAGAACTAAAAGTTCCTGTACCTACTAAAACTGCATTCATTTAAATGCAAAGACTTACTCGAAACCTATTCCAAATTTCATTAAAATAGACAAATTTTAAAAATTAAAACGCGTAAATCATATATTCTATTCCTGAAAATATTTTCTATCATTGAAATAAAATAATGCCTGAAAGGTTTACTTATTCCTCAAAAGTTATATTGAAAATATATGGATTATATTCCAGATTGACGAGTCATTTCAGACCAAAAAACCAAGTCAGCTGATTCAGGATAAGGTAGGCCATTGGCTTTCTGGGGTAAGTAAAGATCCGACTGAGACGATTTTTTGGGGGGGTTTGGAATGACAAGTAGGGTAATAAATTCACTTACAAATTATCATAAATTAATTTTTATTGAAAATAAAATAATCTGGAATCATAAATATTCAAGCTTTCCCTATTATACTTGCATTTTTATCACAATTACTATTATCTTCGCATTGGTGCGTTTTACGTGTGAAAAGTGTGAAAATTATAGGCAAATAATTTTCATCAGTAAGTACAGGTGTAGTAGTAGTAGTAGTTAGTAATATGCACCCCAAAAAGACCTTTAAACTTTTAAAACTTATTACAGTAAATTAACTAAAAAATACCAGTATATACGGTACAAAATTTCCCACATAAATAATTAAAATGTAAGCAAACTACAATCTTTTTGTTTATACAGTATATAACAATCAAATCATTATGCAAACAAATTCCTTTGAGAGGAACGCATAACTTGAGATGAGTAGCTCTTTTCACAATATTTTCATCTATTTGACAGTTTCTTTAGACTGTTAAATAAAATCTACAAAACATTTAGCGCCATTCACACTGTTGTCACAATTTCATCGTCCTCTCTTGATTTTGACCTGCCATGAACGTTATAAATATATCTAAACCGATTCTCAATAACTATGTATTTTTACTATGGATACAGATATAATATGAATTACTAAGGATACAGATATAATATGAATTAGTAAAGATACAGACATAATATGAATAAAAATATAAGCGTAAGCTTGAAATACTGGCTACTTTTATTCTGTTGAATCTTAGACCCCTCCTGTTAATTTTGGTACTATAAGAAATGTTGATATCATGCATGATTGGCTGCCGTAAGATATGCCTCGTATTCAAACATTCCGAAGCACACAGAATTTACAAAAGTGGACTGCGAAATTTCGAATGAGTTAAAATGGGGAATCAGGCATCATTCCGATGGGTTGGTTTGGAACTAAGAAAGGACAATGACGTCACGAGTTGATGTATGTGAAAGATAATGTGAATGGCCGTTTAGATACGGTTTAAAACGCCAAATTCTAAACAGTGGTGGTTCCATGTGAATAAATTTGTTCGCTGACAATCTGGAATGGATTCTCTCCAAGTGTTAATTTATTTTAAGCATTAATACAAAAGAAGGTATTTTTCTGTAAAGACGAACCCCTCATTAACGCAAGGTTGTTGTTGTTATGTTAGGTCAGGTCGTTCCCCAAAGTATTTCAGTAATCCTGCGTAATTTTTGTTTTTAAATAGCAAAAATATTAAGTTTTCAAGCATACCAAAGATAATGTAATGTATAAAGCGCTACTTAAAGCCAACGGGTTTATTTAATAAATATTCGTCTTCGGTGAGAAACAGTCACCCTAAAATAAACGAGTCTCGTGCCAATTTTTTTTTACAATTAAAGTTGAGTATTTTAACCTAACATTAAATGAAGAATGAGAAGTAAAATTATCACGACCAACCAACCTATGATAAAACCTTTAAAAATTAATAAAAAATAATTTAAAAAATACTGAGAATCACGTGCTACAACCAATGCATGAAATACTGTTTCAACCAGTATAAAATAATAAAAACAAAAGGACATAAAAATAAATAGCTATGGCGTACATAACATACTCGTAGAACTCTATGAAATTCAGTCTCTTATCCTATATTTGAATGGTTCCTTCATATTGCAAAAGTTGTAGCATTTCAATCAAAAATAAAAATCAGAGTTAAGGTACAAAGTCTGGAATTAAAATGACTATTGTAATATATGTCAATCACATTACATTACATTCTTTGCAGAAAAAAAGGAATGCTTAAGTCAATCTGCATAAAAAAAAAAAATAAAAAAATATCCAAGCGTATTTTATCTAATTTTCTTTTAAGAAATTTTTCTTTGTTGTAGAACCTGGAATCAGAATAAATTTCATGTTATTAAGTGGATACCAATTAAGATGAATATTTATCATACGAAAGATTACAGTAAAAGTATTTTCACAACTTACCCCAAAATTTTGCGTTCAGTGTTTCTTCAGTAACGTAGAATATGCATACTAAGATGGCCATTCCTACCATGAATGCTACTCTCCCAATGATCGATAACTTTTGGAGGATGGGATAAACCCAAACACTCGTTTTAAAGGCAATGAAACAAAGCCTGAAAAAGATAAATGATGTTACTAACAATGATTTTTTTTATCAGTATTTTTTTACCATCTTATATTTTAAAACTCTTAAAATCTTTTAATTTTCAGATTCAATTGTATGTATATTAGCTTTAGATTCAGTATTAAAATAAATTCACGTAATTTAGGTTTTAGTTACACAGTATTGCTAAAGCAAGATAGATAGATAGATAGATAGATAGATATATATATAACAAGTGAACAATGATTGCATATTAATTGTAAACTGCTATTTACCATACAACAACGAAGGTAATCTAGATGAATACATTGATTTGCTGTACAAAATTAAGTCATTATCAGATAACCCCAAATATTCTCACTGTATAATAATGGGGGACTTTAACGCACATGTGAACTCGGAATTCTTTGTAGAATTGGGTAACATGTGCGAGTCGGCCAATTTAAGTATAAGTGATGTTGATGTATTAGGGGTAGCCAGTGATAATTTTACATACGTTAGTGATATGAGTGGTACCACCAGGTGGATTGATCATTGTCTCGATAGTAATAATCTAAAGGATCGAATTGTTAGAGTTCGTATTCTGCATGATTTCCTTCTTTCTGATCATAGACCATTAGAAATATTAATTAACGTTACCAATTTATGCGCAACACGACTTAACAAGAACTCAATAGGTAAGAATAATCGCGTCGATTGGTCCAATGTTACGATGCAGCAGAGAATAGAATACAAAGACAGAACAAGTCACCTCTTTAATAATTTAGAAATTTTGCACCTTGCCTGTAATAATCCTTGCTCAAATGATTCTCACTGTAAACTCATAGATAGGTATTATAGTAAAATAATGTCCCTGTTAAGAGAAGCAGGAAACCCCCTGATTAAATCTTACAACTATCATACTAAGATTATTCCTGGATGGAATGATTTTATTGCCCTCCTGAAGAGGGAATCGAAAGACGCCTATGATTTGTGATGCTTTCATGGTAGACCCAGATTCGGACCAGTATACATGAATATGTGTAGAAGTCGGGGTCAGTATAAAGCGGCCATAAAGCGATGTAAACAGGAAGAAGAGTCTATTCGAGCATCAAAAGCATGTGAAGCTCGCATAAATAACGAAAAAAAATTTGGAAATTTGCTAAGAATCAAACGGGTGTCAAAAATGTCCTCCCTCCGACAATCGATGGGGTGTCGGGGGAGGATGAAATTGCAAAGCTGTGGAAAAACCACTATTCTAACATTCTTAACAGTGTGAGTAGGGATAAGCTTAAGATAGATTGCAGCGAAACGATTGTGGGAGGGACAAGGGAAAATACTTTGATATCATTTTCAGGATCAAATGTAGAATTCGGACCCCAGCCTTCTTTAGTTAGCTTTATAAGGCTAACTAACGAAAATATCATGACCTAACCTAACCAATCGTCAAGGGCGTACAGTTAACCTAACGATTGGTTAGGTTAGGTCGTGATATTTTCGTTAGTTAGCCTTATAAAGCTAACTAAAGAAGGCTGAGGTCCGAATTCTACATTTGATCCCATTTTCTGAAGTAAAGAGGTTAATTAAAGAGTTAAAGACTGGTTCTGGTCAGGGGTAGATGACTTACTTATCGAATGAGCACTTAAAATATGCAAATGACGTGGTATGTCTGCATATATCATTGCTCCTATCAGCCATGTTGGCTCATAGCTATATCCCTGCAGAGTTCATGAGGGTATATATCTTGCCCCTGGTCAAAAATAAGTACGGACACATTCTGTCCAGCAATAATTACAGGCCTATTGCTGTCGCTTCCTGCTTCTCGAAACTACTAGAAAAACTCTTGTTACGCCGATTAAATGATTTCCTATGGACATCTAATCAGTTTGGCTTTAAAAGGTCCCACTCAACTGACCTGTGTATCTATGTACTTAAAGAAACAATATATAAATATATTGACAGTAATTCAACTATTTATAGCTGTTTCCTAGATATAAGTAAGGCATATGATAGGGTGAACCATAATATTTTATTTGCAAAACTAGAAGACAGGAAGGTTCCCATGTACATATTAAATTTATTGAAATTTTGGTATTCCCACCAATCTTTCACTGTTAGGTGGGGCAATGTACTATCCGAGTGTTTTGGCTCCTCTTGCGGGTGAGACAAGGCTCCTTGCTCTCCCCTATGCTGTTTAATGTGTATGTCGACGGATTAATTGCTTCACTTAATGAGGCAAGAGTGGGATGTTGTATAGATAACACAAGGATAAATAACTTAGTTTATGCCGATGATATGTTACAAAATCTAAGGTTATGCAATTTCATCCTAAAAGCTGTAATCAGCCAGCTGATATAAGGTTTAAAATGAATGGTGAAGTAATTGAGGAAGTACAAGAGTTTAAGTATTTGGGTCAAACTATTACCAGCTCCTTGAGTGATGACTCGGATATAAGAAAACAATCTCGAAGCCTGTGTGCTAAAGCGAATATGACCAAAAGGAACTTTCGATTCTGTACAAGTGAAGCTACAGACACTCTTTCGTACTTTCTGCAGTAATATATACGGACAGCAACTGTGGGTGAATTATAAAAAAAGGTTCTGGCAGAACTCTAAATTTGCTGTACAACAGGTCTTTTAGACTCTTACATAAATTACCCCCGAGATGCTCAGCTTCGCAAATGTTTGCCACCCGCAATGTCCCGAGCTTCCCGGAGATAACAAGACGTGCTCAACACAGTCTAATGCAAAGAATTAAAAAATCAACCAACCCGATCATCCAAGCTATCCATGGGTTCTGCCATTTATCCTCTAAGCTATAAACTTCTTGGTACGAAAACGTCTGTCTGTAGCTCCACTTAACTTCGACATTACAGTATTATTTCTAATCAATTGTATATATTTCTATCCTTAGTATATGAACTGTTATTGTATTAATAATATTTGTCATATGGACTATAGTCTGCCAATAAACTTTTCATTTTCATTTCATATATAGCTACATTAGCACATTACCGTACCACAGACCATATAATGCTATTCCAATGAAAATAGTTATGAATCCGTTTCGCGGGCTTGGAAAAGCATGAGGACAAATCCACAGTTCCAATAACACTCCAAGAAGAGGCGCTGTATGGATGTTATGGTTCAACCAGTTGGGGAAGAAAGTGTCATAAATCTCGGGGTAGATCAGATCTCTGTCAATATGCCACAGAACCCAGAATGTAACTGTAACAAACTGGAAACAGTAAATTAATTAACAGTTCGAAATCGAATACTCTATCTTTGAAGTCAGGCCTTCATGTATTCACTATGACTTCATTTTCGAAGACTATGTTCGGAAGTTTTCTTTAGGAAACAAATCTCATAATAGTCTGCAGAAGCCAACTCAAATACACAAATTAAAATATGAAGAGTCCCAAATTGATTGGGATTCTTACTTACACTGCAACTACCTGTCGTGCAATCGGGTAAGAAATTGTGATAAAATTTATTGGAAGTTCAACCAAAGTACATTCGCAACAAGTACAAGAAGTAAGCCTAATATAGGTATATTTATTCTTTTGATTGGTCATTTCTAACACAGTGTAATTTCTTTAACATAGTCTTTATATACACACACACCTTTCAAACTGTTACATATATATCAGGTCATCCCATAAGTAATGTTGTTTTTTACGATAGATTAAGTTAAACTAGTCCTACTCAGTTTAAGCATAAATTTTCCGAAGGTTATATCTAAGAGGAGATCTATCGTGTTTCGCTACATACTTTACAGACCTTGACCAGTGAAGACGTGTGTTTTGCTTTACGTGAACCCCTCATAAACATGGCGTCATCAGAAGAGCATATCAGGCATATAATGCTTTACGAGTTCAAAAAAGGGAATAGTGCTACTGAAGCAACGCGAAACATTCAGAACGTTTATGGCAACGATATTCTGCATGTGAGGAAATGTCAGATGGTTTCAAAAGTTTAGGAATGGTGACTGCTGTTTGACAGATGCAGCACGCTCTGGACGCCCTGCTGAGTTTGATGATGACCTGCTGTTAGCCGCACTTGAAGAAGACTGTTCAACAACTGTCGAAGAATTGGCCCAGAAACTCAATTCATCCCCGTCCACCATCCATCGACATTTGCAACAACTGGGGAAAGTGCCTAAGTTAGGAAAATGGGTGCCACATGAATTGTCGGTCGACAATCTGAGGGTGCGGGTAAACATTAACACAGCTCTTCATTCCCGTGAACTCCAAGATCCGTTTTTGCACCGTTTAGTGACTGGTAATGAAAAGTGGATACTGTACCAGAATGTTAAGCGTCGTCGACAGTGGGTTTGTGCCGGAGAACCGGACACCACAGCCAAAGCCAAATCTTCACCCTCGGAAGGTGTTGCTTAGTGTTTGGTGGGATAAAGGTGGTGTAATACACTTTGAAACCTTACCACACAACCAAACAATCACCGCTCAAGTCTACTGTCAAAAACTGGATCGATTGAACACTGCGCTAAAAGAAAAAGAGACCTTCTTTGGTTAATTGGAAAGGAATCGTGTTCCACCACGACAACGCACATTCTCATACCGCTCGGATCACTTCTGCAAAAATTGAGGAGCTTGGGTGGGAAAAATTACCACATCCTCCATATTCTCCAGACCTTGCGCCTTCAGATTACCATCTCTTCAGGAGTCTGCAAAACTATCTTGACGAGAAACAGTATACTTCTTTAGATGACCCACACCAGTCTTTGTACGTTTTTTGCCTCAAAACCGCCTGAATTTTATAAACATGGCATTGAAAAGTTTGTAGGACGTTGGCATAGAGTCATTGATTCCGATGGAAAATATATACTAGATTAAAAAGTTTCAGTTGAGTTTTTTTTGGCCTTCAAATTCCGATCTAAAAAACGACATTACTTATAGGATGCCTTGATATATAACAGTTCGAAAGGTATATATACAGTATATAAAATCACTGTTCCCAATAATAGGAAAATCCTCAAAAACATACGGAAACTCTCGGCCGACCCACAACAACCACATCCATTCACACCCCAAGGCACAGCTGCAGCCATAAAATCCCTCAAAAACTCTCATGCCGAAGGCCCAGACCACATTTCAAACATTCATCTCAAACACCTTGGTCCAATTGCTATTGCAGCCCTCACAAACATTCAATTACTCCTGGCTTCACAATATCATACCCTCTACCTGGAAGCTGGCACACATCATCCCGATACTGAAACCCAATAAACCCCCCAACCTACCTGCTTCATACCGGCCAATCTCCCTTCTCTCAACCATTTCCAAAGTCCTCGAAAAACTGATATTAAGACGCATACAACCACACATTACATTTTCACAAACCCAACACGGCTTCAGGTCCCCACTCCACCACAACGCTTCTTACAAACCTAACCCAACACATCTTAGATGGCTTCAACCAACTATCCCCCTGCCCGCACAGTCCTTGTTGCCATCGACATCAACAAAGCTTTCGACACTGTCCCACGCCACATTCTTGCACAAAAGATTATTGATCTCGACATCCCCACCAATGACAAGAAATGGCTTACTAATCTCATTGCAGGCCGACTTGGCAAAGTCATACACAAACAACACTCATCCAAAACCTACAGACTATACAATGGCGTCCCACAGGGCTCCATACTCTCTCCAATCCTCTTCAACCTTTTCATGCAAGACCTCCCACAACCTCTCTCCCCCCATGTCCACGTCTCCTCCTATGCAGATGACCTGACCATAACAGCACAACACCATAACCGTAACACCGCCACACGCCTGATCCAGCAGTACATTTCCAATCTGGAACTCTGGCTGACTAACAATAGGATGTCAGCATCCCCTCAAAAATCCTCCATCACCCTCCTAACCTCAGACCGCCACGAATCCCAAGCACACCCGAGAGTCACCCTCATGGGACATCCCCTACCTCTAAACAAAACCCCAACAATCCTTGCCTCACCCTAGACACACACATGTCCTTTTCCCTCACATATCAAACATTTGCTCCAAAGCAACAAAAAACTCAACGCTCTCAGAACACTCACCTCCACAACATTCGGTCAACAGAAGGAATCCCTCAGTATCCTATACAAACAGTTTGTACGTACTACCCTAACTTACGCTGCCCCCGCCTGGTCCCCGTCCATCTCCCACACAAACCAGAGGTCTCGGAAGCATTACTGGCTGCCTCCGAACCACACCCATCCCACATCTACATGCAGATACGAAAATACTCCCCATCGAACACCACATGAACATGACAGGGACTCAATTCTTCTCCAGAGCACTGGCCCCAGACCACCCCTGTCACCATCTCACATTACACAATCCCCCACCCCGCAACAAAAAACGTACTCCTGCTGCTCACTATTCACAGCTACTGAACAATATCCCCCCCCCCTCCCCTAAACATCAACCCCATTAAACATCTCCACACAGAATTCACCCGGAAATACCTACTCGACCAACCACACAACACTGTCCTTCACGATACTCCCCCTGTAGTCCATCAGAGCGAACAAACCCTCCCAAGGAAAACAAGAGTTACTCTGGCCAGGCTCCGTTCAGGCCACCACCCCTCCCTCCAACAATACAGACACAGACTCCACCTAGCTGACACCTCCATCTGTCAAAAATGCTACCTCCACCCTGAGGACACAGACACCTACTCTTACACTGCCACACTCTCTCTCAACAAAGACACAACTCCAACATTACCTCTCTACGAGACCTATGGACCCGTCCCACGGTGGTCGCGGGATACCTGAGCGCCGCCGGGTTCGCATAAGAGAACCCGGGGGCTACGAAGTAAGAAGTAAGTAAGTAAATATATATGATATATATACACTACGTTCGCACTTATTAAGCAGATTACATTTTCTCCAATGTTTTCAAAAGTTTTTCCCCGATTTCAATGAAATTTCTAGCAAATAATCACTATATATAGCAGCATTGATGGTATTCATTTCGATAAAATATTTTGATAATTAAAATAATTATCTCATTTTATTGAAAAATATGTAAAATATTGTGTTCCGAATTATTAAGCAAGTATTCTATTTACGGATCTAAATGGTGAAAATGGGTAAGAAGGTTTTTAACATTAACTGAGAAAAGAAAAGTAGTCAAGTTACTCACTGAAAATATAAAATCTATTGAAATTGCGAAGCAGTTTGGCAGAGCTTATCGAACTGTAAACAAATTTGTAGCGGAGGGTACCAAACTGAGGCAGTGAAGTGATAAAGGAGCTATAAGAAAAGTGACAAGGCGGCAGATATCTGTAATCAAGCGCAAATTGCAAAGCATCCATTGTCCTCAAGTAAAGAGGTTTTTGAGCAGGCTGGCATACATAATGTACCAAGAACATCTCGATGTGGAATCCTCCAAACAATTGGCAAGACGTGTAAACCTACGATTCAGTCACCATTAACACCCAGGTACAAGAAGCAGCGTGTTGAATGGGAGAGTCAGTACGTGAAAACAGATTTTAATACTGTATTGTTAACCGATGAATGAAGAGCAACCCTTGAGGGATCTGATGGTTGGTCAAGAAGATGGATTGCTAAGGGTCAATCTCTACCATGGAATGAGGTTTTCTTTTAGAAAGTTTGCGTAAGACTGGGCATTCAATTTTACACCATCAGGCACTCTGTATGGGACAGCTACTTCATTGCCTATCAATCCTGCCCAAAACATGACTCTACCTCCACCTTGTTGGCGTCTTAATCTCGATGGTAGAAATTGGCTCTCAGCAATCCATCTTCTTGACCAAACATCAAGTCCCTCAAGGGTTGCTTTTCATTCATCGGTGAACAATACAGTATTAAAATCTGTTTTCACGTACTGACGTGCCCATTCAACACGCTGCTTCTTGTACCTGGGTGTTAATGGTGACTGAATCGTAGGTTTACACGTCTTGCCAATTGTTTGGAGGATTCCACATCGAGATGTTCTTGGTACATTATGTATGCCAGCCTGCTCAAAAACCTCTTTACTTGAGGACAATGGATGCTTTGAAATTTGCGCTTGATTACAGATATCTGCCGCCTTGTCACTTTTCTTATAGCTCCTTTATCACTTCGCTGCCTCAGTTTGGTACCCTCCGCTACAAACTTGTTTAGAGTTCGATAAGCTCTGCAAACTGCTTCGCAATTTCAATAGATTTTATATTTTCAGCGAGTAACTTGACTATTTTTCTTTTCTCAGTTAATGTTAAATCCTTCTTCTTACCCATTTTCACCATTTAGATCCGTAAAGAATACTTCTTAATAATTCGGAACACAATATTTTACATATTTTTCAATAAAATGAGATAATTATTTTAATTATCAAAATATTTTATCGAAATGAATACCATCAATGCTGCTATATATAATGATTATTTGCTACAAATTTCATTGAAATCGGGGAAAAACTTGAAAACATTGGAGAAAATGTAATCTGCTTAATAAGTGCGAATGCAGTGTACACTCACACTGGATGAAGTACAGCTTTCGTATAATTGAAATGGCTTAATTAAAAGCTCCTCTTCTTTTAACAGACCATATTTCATGACCAAATAAAAATACATTCGTTAACTTCAGTGGAAGACCTTAAGATGAATAACATTGTTAGTACTGTTATTTAAAATACTGTACAAGTAACTCTGCCCAAAACTGTTTCACTTTAAATACCAACCGCTTCGAATTTTAATTAAATTGCATAAGAAGTCCCTTCAATACAAGAACTATCCGGAAATGACATCAATGTACCCTCCTCTATTTGTGAGTTGGATCTTTGGTGCAAGAACCTCAAGTTTTGCTCACGACACAACATCTTGTGATGATCCATGTGTGTGTATGTAAAGTTTACGTTGAGCGGTTCAAAAATTATGACGTGTACCTCTATTTGTGACCTTGACCTTTCATGCAGGGACCTGAAACTTGCTGAAAACACATTATATTATGTTCATCCATATGTGTGTGAAGCTTCATCAATTTGCGCAGAGCTGCTCAAAAGTTATGGAATGGACCTTCACAGTTGATCTTCGACCTCTATCTGTGGCCTTGACCTTTGATCGAGGGCCCGAATTTTGCTCAAAACACGTCGTCTTCTAATGATCGATGTTTGTTAACTCTTTAAGGACGAGTCCGCAGCATATGCGGTCACTCTTGTTACCAGAACGTATAGGTTTTATTGTTACTAGCAAAAATACCGCCCTACGGGCGGTTTTTGCTTTATCTGGGAAATGAATTTTCTTACCTCAAGGTATTATTTCCTGTTATAAAATATAAAAAAGAACACTTCATCATAAACTTATCTTTATTTCATTACTGAAGAATCTCCTTGTAGACATAATTGTCAACAAATACTCCCTTTTCATTTCTTTCTGTCAGGACTTTCAGCAAAAGATCGGCGCTACGCCCCGATTTCGCTAGATCTGTGGTACTTGGGCATTCGGCCCAAACCGAATCGAATTGTGGGCCTACGGCGTATTTTATTTTGAACATCATTCCTATCCCTCTCACCTTGGGCCTCAGTAATTAGGGTGCCTGCGGCGCCCCAATTACTGTCGGTTCAATTATTTGGTCAATAAAACTATAGAAAAGAACGCAGCCATGAAAATCTAAAGCTTCACAAATCTTGATACAATGAGCTCAAATGTGAAGCTTAAGATTTTCATGATTGCGTTCTTTTCTATAGTTTTTTTTTTGGTTACATACGTATATATATCGCACTTACCTCCATTATACACAAAAGTAAATATTTTAGTAACTAGTCACTGAAATGATACACATCTTGGGTTCCTTTCCGAATAACTAAATGACATCTATATATAAACATGTAGAAACATTTATAGAAACGGGGCATTGTAGTACAATTTATATTATTATTTCTGGTGGACCTTGAGATACCATCCGTCGTTAAAGGGTTAAGTTTCAAGTTCAAAAGCTATGGCATGGACTTTCACTTAACCGTTGACCTTTATTTATAATCTTGACCTTTTGATACAGGGACCCGAGTTTTGTAATGATCCATGTGTGTGTGATTTCAGCAATTTATGTAGTGGTTCAAAAGCTATGGCATGGACCCCCACTTGACCTCTGACCCCTATTTGTCACCTTGACCTTTGATGCGGGGACCTGACTCTTGCTGAAAACACACTGTCTTATGATTATCCATACACGTGTGAAGTTTCATTAATCTATGTTGAGTGGTTCGAAAGTTATGGTATTTACTTCAATTTGACTTTGACCTCTATTTGTGACCTTGACCTTCGCTACAACGTCCTGGTTCTTGCTCATGACACATCGTCTTGTGATGATCTATATGTGTGTGGAGTTTCATTAATTTATACTGAGCGGTTCAAAAGTCATGAAAGCGTGACAGATGGACGAGTGCAGTCCAGTAGGGGCCCTCCAAATGTTTTGGTCAGGGGCGTAAGAAAATATTAAAAACCAATAATATACAGTTATAGACTATTATGAATATGTCAATAACAAGGGAGTTAATTAACTCTCATTGCCTCATGTTTGGCAGTTCCAATGATGATGTATTACTTAAAATTCTGTCCTTCCTTTGAAAAAAAAAGTACTCTCTTTTGAATTTCAATATATTACATACTATTAACCACCAATAATAATTGGCCAATTATTATTAAATCTCAGTCATAATTATAAAAGCATTGTATATACAGTAATTAAGTCAAGTTTTCTTCATTCCAATTCAAGTTTCAGATAGTAACGGACCTTATGGAATGGAATTAGCTTTACATAAAAGATAAAATAAAATAATAACATACAATTACCAAACTGTTAACATGTAATCTAAATATATATAGTATAAGTAACCAACTTGATGTTGAAAAAATGTGATCTAACTTTTATAATTGGGAGTTATCAACCCAAGTGTTAATAAAATGTTTATATTTCTTTCATTATACACATTCTTATCACAAATATAAGATTTCAGAAAATTTTAAGCAGCCTATTCTATTGCTATTTATTTAAAAAAAAAAAAATTCTATAAGTTCTACATTACACTTCCGAGTCTCTTCAGTTAATTCAAACATGATGCGTTATGGTAATACTATTCCCAATTTCACCTTTGACTTTCCAGCAAAAATTTGTTTTTAAGTTTTAATGTGACTTAGTACTAAGAGTAATTTCTCATTGGAATAATAAAAAGTTTGTTTCAATCTTTGAAGGTGAACAATAATTGCAATTTTTTTTTAAATTAAAAATTCTTTATCTTATTCCCAGACAAATTCCAGAGCAATTACTGAGAAATTCTAACATTTTGCCAACACCTCCAAAAACAATATTTTTTTTTCATATTTTGAGGTATTCCAGGCCTTTAGAGACTCAGTCATATGTCAGATGGATTTGCTAATAAATAATAAATAACCAAACTTATAAAGCAGCTAAACATTCAGAAAACTTTACCCAGTAACCAACATCGGAAGATTTTTTAAAATGATCTTCAACTACCATTTAAGAATGCTATTCAAAGGATAACATCAGTGTCTATTCATATTTACAACTGTTATGGTAAGTCAGATTTCATTAAAAGGTGGTACCATACTTACGGCTCCAATCGAGAAGATAATGGTTGTAAAGAAAAAGTCTCTTGTTTTCCGTAACATCTTTGCCTTCTTGAAATCTCTTGTGTCAGATCCAAAGCAGTCATTGATGAAGGCTAGAGTGAAATAGGCACATTGTAGAAGCTGCAGAAAAATAACAGAATGAGTAGACAAACTTGGACCAAGAACATCACAAATGACATTATTTTCTTTAACTGCCTAGCAAATAAAATAATTTGTTGGATATACATCTTATGAGACCTAAGGCGCTACAATATTGCCAAATACTAGTGCTAACATTTTAACATGGTTACGAGTAATCCTAATGAAAATAAACCTATGGTTAAGATTTAGTTTAACTTATAAGTAAAATGTAATTAAAGGGGACTTAGTCTATTCATAATCCAACAGACATAACCTTAAATATAGTTTATTTCACTAAAACTAGAAATATTAAGTACTGTATCACACGACTACTTACCATGTCTATGAAAGTCAAGTATTTGAAAGGGCCTCCATACATAGCTCTTGCTGCTGCTATTTCAGGAGGTGGTTTTAAGTGAAGCAGATAAACATAAATTCCGTACGAGTAATGAGCCGCCAAAATAAAATGAAAGGCTGTTGTAAGTACATTCATTTCCTTTTCTTTAATTAAAATTCAGTTCTTATAAATATATTTGACGGATGCTCTTTTCAAATTGTTTTCAAATATGTTGACTTACTTAATTTTCATAAAAAACTTATATAAAAACTAAAGGCCTTCGGCTCTCCTGTAATTGAAAACCAAGTTAGAAATCAAAATTTTTAATTTTGTTATTGTTAAACAGCGCATTAACTAATGAAGTTGTAGAAATAAATCAAACCAAATTTGAAAAGAAATTTAATATCTTTTGGCCAGTAACTATGAAATAATGATAGATTTTTCACAAAGTTTAAAACTAAGGTCACTCCCAATCCACCGTATTTTACAGTACAGGGTGATCCAAAAATCCCTCTCTACTTTGCTGAAATAATACTATTTTAGGATAAAAATGTAGTAACATAATTAGATGTACATTTACTTATGAAGCTTAGGTTTAAGATTCGACGACGTTAGCACCATCAGTGTCTCTGCAAATCTCAAATCTATCCACTGCATTGCGGAACACATTCTCAAGCACCTCGGGTTATTTTAGTGACTGCCACGACAATACGGATTCGCAGATCCTGCAGGTCTGTAACTCCTGTTTTGTAAACCTCAGACTTCATAAAGCCCCACGTAAAGAAGTATAATGGTGTTAAATCCGGAAATCGTGCTGCCTAGGGTCTGTTTCCACCACGTCCAATCCAGCGATTTGGGAAAAGCTTATCAAGGTACGCTCCATCTTGTTGGAAGACAACAGTGTCGAGAATGCCATCTGAACGAAGCTGGGGTTCAAGAAACTGCTGAAGCATGTCAACATAAATTGGCCGTTTTGGCCGATCTTGTCATACCCAACCAGACATTAACTTCGGGAGAATCTCTTTCCGATTCGTAGGACTCGGTTGGTTTTTCACTAGCCCAGATACGGCAATTATGTCGATTAGTCTTTCCGCATATGTGGTGTGGAATGTCGCCTCATCGCTGAAGAGAATGTGGTTTAATAAGTTTTCGGTATGAAATTTTTCAATCAATTCTGTGCACATGGCGCCTCGTCTTGGATATTCCTCTTCGTGTAACTCGTGTAGCACTTGAATATGGGAACTTTTCTTTTTAATGTTCATTTTAAAATTCTTAGAACAGTCGTTTTTTGGCATGCTCAGTCTACGTGATGCTGTGCGAGTTGAAATTCTAGGATTTGTTTCAAAGGCATCTTTTACCAATTCGACATTTTCTTGAAAGGTACCTGGACGTCCAGATCTTACCTCATCATGAACAGAGCCTCTTCTTTTAAATTTATTGACCAGCTCCCGAATTGCTTTGTCTGTTGGTCCTGGTTTGTGAAATCTTCTTTCGAATTTTTCTCAAATTTCTTCGCACTTCTTCCCTTGGATATGTAGTGTTACTACCATCACACGTTCTTGCACATCCATCATCATCTATGGTCTGTAGACAATAAAATAGAAATATCATTATTTCAGCAAAATAGAGAGGGACTTTTGGACCACCCTGTATATGGTAGGTTATTTTATTTTGTACAGCTATATTTATGAACAGTTCTGAACATTACTACTATATGCATTCATCCATTTTTAAAAGCCACAATCTATAAAATCCGAAATTCTAAACGTTCAGACACAAAGCTGTAAATACTATAATAATGTTACCTAACTTTCTTGAAAAGAGATTTAGGATAATGATATTTATCGGATGTTAAAATATCAATGAAACGTTTCAGTAGTAGTGAAACCAATAATCAAAGTGTGTGAGAAGTAATACAGGAAGAAAATCTAAAGTGAGTAGACTCATACCATACTGTATATGCGTATGGTCGGTAGAAATTTTGAATGTGACACAAACTACATCAGTAATAAATAAGAACTAATGAGTGAATAGATTTATGTAGCCTCAAATTCTCATTACTAAATCTCTCATTAAAAAAAAATTCCATTTGCTTTAAACTAGTTTTATTAATTCTCTTTCTGTATTATAACCTACGGAAAAGGGTCCCCAAATCCGCTTTTAAACTGTCATAAAAGAGATTCGTAACTGCTAAAATAGATCAATTGATCAGAGAATAACAGTTGATATTGTAGTGAGCAACATAGCTAGTACAAGGTGGATAAGATATAGTCAAGATAAGATATGGTTGCAATGATAAAACAAAATAAATGATTTGTCTATCAAGTCCATCAGTTGCCTATTGCTCTCTTTAAACGAATCCCGGAATTAATAATATATTGTACAGAAAGAAGAGGAGGGGGAGACAAGCTTGACCTTCGTCAAATGAAGGCTCATCGCACGGAACATTTGAAAGGTTGAAAGGAAAGGTACCACCACGAAGACGAGCTGTTTGTCGTTCATGCTCTTGATAAATCTTTACTGAAAGCTTTGTAAAACTGAAAAAAACAAATATTGGAATACACTGAAATAAAAAATCTTGTCTATTCGAAAATTCTAATATTTCAGTAAAAGGAAAAAAATATTCTGAAGCCATTTACTTTTTAAAACAATACTATATAATTATGATAATTAGAAAACCATCAAGACAGGTGAGCTAACGGAGATTGACCGCCAGTTTTAAATTATAATTATATACTTTCACCAACAATAGAAATTAGAATGGTATATTAATATATATATATATATGATATGATATACCTAATCATCGCCTCACTAAGAACTAAAAGTTCCTGTACCTACTAAAACTGCTTCATTTAATGCAAAGCTCTACTTAAAGACTACAAATTTTGATAAAATAGACAAATTTTAAAAATCAAAATACACAAACCCAAACTAAAACATTTATATTCTATTTCTGAAAATACTTTCTATCATTGAAATAATATAATGCTGAAAGGTTTACCTATTCCTCGAAAAGTTATACTGGAAATAAATGGATTATATTCCAAACTGACTAGTCATTTCAGGCCAAAAACCAACTTAGCAGATTCAGGATAAGGTAGGCTGTTAGCCTGCTGGGTTTGGTGTAGGTCCGAGTGAGATGATTTTTGGTTTGGAATGACAACTAGGGTAATAAATTCATTTAGTAATGGTTATGAATTAATTTTTATTGAAAATAAAATAATCTGGAAACATAAATACTTAAACTCTCCTTGTACTTGCATTTTTTATCACAATTACTATTCTTTTCATATTGGTGCATTTTACTCATGGAAATTATTGGCAAATATTTTTAATTTGTAAGTAGCAGTAGTAATTTGCACCTTAAATGTCTTTTAACTCGCAAAACTCATCACAGCAATTTAAGTAAATAAATACTAATACACAAATTCCCCTTCTAAATAATTTTAAAAATATGCAAAAAAAGCCAGACTTTTTATTTCCATGAAACAAAATCACATCATATATACGCAAACCAACTGCTAATCCTTTAAAAGGAATAAAAACCTAAGATGGTTAGCTTTTCTAACAATATTTTCACTTACTAGCAACAAAGTAAATAAAATGTACAAATCATTACAGGCCACTCGCAGTCATTCACACTTACAACCTATTCACACTAGTCGTAATTTCATCGCACTCTTGATTTTGACCTGCCATGAATGCTATAAATATATCTAAACTGACTCTCAATAACTTCATGCAGTTTTTAAAACAAAAATACGATACTAAAAATACGGATATAATATGAATAAAAATAAAAGCGTAAACTTGAAATACTGGCTGCTTTTATTCTGTTGAACTCTAGACCCCTCCTGTTAATTTTGGTACCATAAAACATTTTGATATTACGCATGATTAGCATTCTAAACGGTAGTTCCGTGTGAATAAGTTTGTTTACTAACAACCTGGAATGGATTTCTTTCAAGTGTTCTAATTTATTTTATGCATTAATAAAAAAGAAAAGAACTTTCTTCAAAAACAACCCCTTCATTTAGTACATAAGCACACCGGACAAAAAATTAGTCACCCCTAATAGCACCGATAGTAGGAAGTTCAAGGTCACACAGAGGGCGCTGATGTAGCATTGGTAAGTGGCAAGTAGCGGTGACGTAGCACACAGGATCAGATCTGTTTCGTGAGGTGGTGAAGAACAAAGTGTGTGTTGGATATAGTCTGCAAAATGGGTCGTGAGGCAGACGTTACTCAGTGGCAAAAGGAGCTATCGTGTTTGGCAGAGCCCACGGACACAAAATGTCTGAAGTAACCCAATTTGTTGGTGTGTCAACGCGTACTGTCCAGCGAGTTTACAAAGAGTGGTGTAGTTCGCAATCAACTGACAATCGACGGCGTAACTGTGGCCGGAAAACAATTCTCGACAATAGGGGCCGCCGCCATGTTTCTCGTCTAGTAACTGCAAATCGTTTTCAAACCAGAGAACAATTGCTCCAAGAAACCAATGATGTTCTCCAGCGACCAATTTCCGAACGGACATTGCGACGAGAACTGCATGCGATGGACATCTGGAGCAGGGTACCACGGAAGAGGCCGCTGTTAACAGCAAGTCACAACTTGGCACGTTATAAATGGGCTCAGAGGCACAAAAACTGGACTGCGGCAGATTGGAAACGTGTAATTTGGTCCGATGAGTCCCGTTTTTGTTTGTTCTCCAATGATGGGAGGCGACGAGTACATCGCAGGTCCAATGAAGCCTTTAATCCTGAATGCGTCGAAGGTGTTGTTCAGGCTGGAAACAGAAAGTGAAGCGCAGGAATAGACACCCACGGACTCTGGCGGAACTTCGGGACCGGCTGATGAACGAGTGGCAGCAAATCGATGTTCAGTACATGCACAACCTCGTAGAGTCTCTGCCTCGCCCGATTCGTGCGGTTATCAAGGCCAGAGGCGCCGTCACACGTTATTAGGTACATTCTGAGAGGGTGACTAATTTTTTGTCCGGTATGCTTATGATGGTTAGGTTAGATTAAGTCATTGCTGAAAATATTTTGGTAATCCTATGTAAATTTTTTTAAGTAGCAACGATATTAAAATTTCATGACATATCAAAGATACTGCATCAAGGATCAACGCTTCATAAATAGGTGTACTTTAGTGAAAAAATACTCGTTCCAAAATAAACAAGTGCGACAGTTCTTGCTTACAATTACATTTGAAGAGTATGTTAACTTTAAATGGCGAATGAAAAGTAAAATTATGACAACCGACATAAAAAAATAAAACACCAACAATACTGAGAATTACATGCTACAACCAATGTACGAAATACTGTTTCAACCAATACAAAGGAAATAAAGACAGGAGGACATAAAAATAACTAACTACTGTGTACATTCATAAAACTCGAATGAAACTAAATCTCTTACATTTAAAAAGTTACTTCATATTGCAAAAGTTGTAGCATTTCAAAGTTGAGGTATAAAATCTGGAATTAATATCATCCTTGTATGTCATTCATATTAGACTAGGTGCAGAAAAGGAATGCTTTAGATTGGCCTGACAAAGAAAAATGTCTTCAAGCATGTTTTATTGAGTTTTCTTTGAGGATTTTTTCTTTGTTGTTGGACCTGCAATCAGAATGAATTTTATGTTTTGAAGCAGATACTTAAGATGAATATTTATCATGAGTCAGTTTGTGCCAAATGGCTACATCTACAATCCTCACTTTTGATGAAATTTGGCACAGAGAAAATTATTTTAAAGTAAATCTTATAATAAAAATTTGATTTGTGAACTACAGTTCCCGAGATACAGGTGGTCCAAGTTTCACCTGACCTTCATGACCCTTTGACATTAAATATCCATAACTCCCCACCTAATTGCCTTAGTTTTATTTTATTTTTCACTTTAAACCTTTTTAAAAGATATTTTTTATTTTCTACAGGAGAGGAAGGGCGACAAGCTTGACTTTCATGAAATGAGGAATCATCGCATGGAACATTTGAAAGGTTGAAAGATACAGTTTTCAGATAAATAAAAAACAAAAAGTTACCCTTGCTTTGACTTTTGACATGATTTAACTTAAGATTTTCCAAATTCTGATATAATATCACTTTTAACAGTGAAAGTGGTGAAGTCAGAGTCTGACTGCAGTGAAGAAATGGTTACAGTGAAAGAAGAAAATGAAGTAAATCTTGTTAACTAATGCAGGTGAACTTATTGGCAAAGCTGGGCACAAACCGTTAATCCGTTAATCGTTAATTAACGAAGTTAACTTTTTCGTTAACGATTTAACTTTTAAGTTAACTTTGAAAATCATTATCGGACTAATTAACTTCCGTTACATTTAACTTCCGTTAACTCAAGTCCGTTAACCCAAAAAATTCATAAATAAACGTTTAAAAGTTTCTATTATTTTCAGTGCTGAGCAGGTGCGCAATTAATCCGCCACTGTTAATAGTGATGAACGAATTTCCATTTCCGCAGTGAAAAATCAGGCGATATATTTGTTTCCGTCGCCACAATTTGTGTCTTACCAAATATGGTAGTTATTTATGGCATTGGTTTGAGCAAAACATGGTCGACTGTAAAATCAGGCGGAAAGATTTGCCATTTGAGTTGAATGTTTCAACTTCCTTCAAGAAATATCACGAGCATTTTAAGGCACTTTCAATAATATATATGTAACAATTACAACAAATAACTACATTCGTTTCATTTGCAGTCTGTCTCTTGCGCAACATGTTTGTGCTAGTGAATATTTAAAAATAATCGTTGTCAAGTAAGTCATGTATATTTATAATATGTCTGTGAGTACCTTATTAGTAGTCTCCTTGATACATTTCAAGAACCATAAAACTGATCAGGTAAGATCACTTTTGGCAGGCATCGACAAAAGGTTTGGGCCCCTCCTGGAGGATGACGAATGCCAGCTGGCTGCTGCCTTCCATCCCAGGTTTCGCCTCATCTGGTTGGACAAGTATGATAACACCAAGGTCGCCAGGGTGAGGAAAAGCATGGAGGGTACAGTCGAGGCCATGAAGCAGCAATCCAACGAAGTGGGCAGCAACAGTGGAGGCAGCAACAATGAGGAGGAGGAGGAGATGACTTCTCAGTGCTGTCATCCAGACAAAAGAGAGCAGCAGAAGCCACAGGTCACTCAAGGGCAAGGCCCAGAACTTGGTCAAGACCTGGCTGGAGACCAACTCCAAGGACTTGCTGACAGATGCTGCCTTCTTGGATGAGCAAGTGTTGGTGGACTTGTTCATCAAGTTCAACACAGCCATCCCCTCCAGTGCTGCAGTGGAGCGTTTGTTCTCTATGGGCAAGGACATCCTGAGGGCCAAGAGATCATCCCTGTCTGATGAAAACTTTGATATGCTAATTTTCATGAAGGGCAACATGCATCTCATGGACAAAATGGAGAACGAGAAGAAGAGGGAAAATTAAATTATATATATATTGTGTTTTTCATTTTTTTTATAATAAAAGTTAACGTTAACGGTTTATCGGTAACTTCCGTTACATGTTTAACGAATTAACGGATTAACGGTTAACGAAGTTAACTTTTTGGTTAACGGATTAGCGGTTAACGAAGTTAACTTTTTGGTTAACGGTGCCCACCACTGCTTATTGGGAATAACCATGGTGAAGTACAAGCTATCGCAACAGATGTATTTGAAGGAAAAATTAGAAAAGATCACTGGAAGTGTAGCAAAAAAAACTTCAATTGAAAGCAAAACGAAAAGATACAAATTAACATACTTGCCAATGACATGACCAATTTGAAGATTGACAGGATTTTGGGGTGACTTTTTAAAATACCCAAAGTTGCTCAAAATCTATAGAAACAAATAGATGCCCTTTCATACCCATACCCAAAACTGGATGTAACATTCAGTTCAGACAAGGCAAAGGCAGTCAGGGAATTCTACTTATGAGAAATTGGCCCTTATATCAAAATTTTTATAAAATCTGAGGTTACATCATTTGAGTTAGATCAGGTCAAATGTTACAGCAAAGAATAACTTTTTATTTTTCATTTACCTGAAAACTGTATAGAACAGACATGAAATCTCAAAGAGCTTTAAAATGAACCAAAGAACAGCTTTCTAGGACAGTTATGGATGTTTAATATCAATGAGTCATCACGTTTGTTAAGGATCTGGAAATTGCACCTCAAATTCTGGCTTTAAGCTTCCCTCCAATATATCAAATTTCATCAAAATTAATGATGATACCATTTTAAGTGACTGATTTTGACTGGTTTGACATGGAATGACCCTCACACACAACATTATAGTAAGAGTATTTTCAAAACTTACCCCAAATTTTCGCATTCAGCATTTCTCCAATCACATAGAATATGTATGCTAAGATGGCCATTCCTATCATAAATGCTGCTCTTCCAACGATTGGTAAGTTTTGTAGGATGGGATAAACCCAAATACCTGTTTTAAAGGCAATGAAACAAATCCTGAAAAAGACAAGTAATAGATATTACTAATTTAACGATTTTTCAGATCAGTGTTTTGTTTTACAACCATATTCTAAACTTCTAAAAGCTGTTTAGTTCAGTTTAAATCATCTGTGGTTTAATATTAAAATAAACTCGTGCAGTTGAAGTTTTAGGGTCATTTCCAAAGTAAAATAAGCTATACACATGTACACAGGGTAATTCATAAATGTGTTTTTAAATTGCAGGGTATATTCTTGAGACAAAAGTAAAGAAAAAAGACCATATAAACAGAAGTTGAGAAACCCGTAGGTTTTGAGCTATAACACGCGACAGATAAATGAAACTCCAAAAGGGAATATCTCGATGCTGTGTATCCTGACAGGTGCATAGGCGCGGTGGTCCTATTTCGTGGCCACCAGATGTAAATCTTCTTGATTATTACTTGTGGGGTCATTTAAAAAGCCTAGTTTATGTTACAGAAGTCTGAGCATGTGATGAACTATGGCAACAGGTTTGAGACAATTGCGAAGCAATCCCAAATACTCCAGGAATTTTTGAATGTGTCAGACAATCACTGGTACGACGTGCTGAGGCATATATTCAAGAAGTAGGAAAGAATTTCGAACATTTACTTTAATGAAGCAAATGTATCACACTGTTTATTTGCATCAAATGTAAAACATCTTTAGGAGTTTCATTTTTCTGTCGCATGCTATAGCTCAAAACCTATGGGCTTCTCGACCTATGTTTATATAGTCTTTTCTCTTTACTTTTTGTCTCAAGAATACACCCTGCAATTTATGAAACATATTTATGAATCACCCTGTATGTGGCTACATTAATACATTACCGTACCAAAGACCATATAATGCTACAGCACCAAAAACAGTTAGGAATCCTTTTCGTGGACTAGGAAAAGCATGAGGACAAATCCACAGTTCCAGTAACACTCCAAAAAGAGGTGTAGTATGGATGTTATGGTTCAACCAGCTGGGGAAGAATGTGTCAAAAATCTCAGGGAAGATCAGATCTCTGTTGATATGCCACAGAACCCAGAATACAACTGTAACAAGCTAGAAACAATGAAGTAAATTAACAGGTTCAAAATCGAGTATCTTTGAAGTAGGGCATTCACCTCACAATTTTTTTAAAAAAATTATGTTCTTTAATAATTAATTTAGGATTGTAAAGAATATTTTTGCAGCTGCTTACTCAAAACTTAGTGAGACTCCTTATATTCCACAAACTACCTGAAAAGCTCTCATGCTTCCCAATAGCCTATTCATACAAGAACACTGCTTAGATTACTTGCCACTACATACAAAACTGAACATAAATGTATATATTCTGTAAACTTACAGCTATGACGATTTGCTAAAATTATTTAATATTCTATATCTTATGCAATATATTCTTTTTCTGAATAAAGATAGTTGTTAGTGTTGTTGGTTAAATAATTGTGATAAGATTAGGCTGAAGTTCTACCAGAAGTATATCAATAAAGAATAGGCCTATTAAAAATAAGCCTGATAAATATCTAATGTCTTCTAATTTGTCAAAAATAGATGCTGGTCTTTAAGTGGTCAATTTTAAATATGTTGATGTAATTCAAAATAAAGCATTGATTGCTGATGTTTTAACTCCTATCATATTCAAAAAACAATGAGGCTACAACCAAATGTTACATATCAAAAATATTTTTAATGAATCCTTTGCAATAATAAGAAAAAACAAACTTAAAAGATTCTTTCACAAACAACACTAGGTTATTTTTTATTGTTTCATAGATTTATGTTGTTTAGACTTAACTGTAACCTCATTATATGTAGCTCATTACTAAAGAGATTATTGTTATTGAAGCAATTAGTTCAAATAAATTATCAAAGTGTATTAGAATTTTCAAACTTTATATGCAAAAACACATAATTACATGAAAAGAAAAGCCACAATTAGTTGATACTGCTTTTTCAAACGTTTATAATCATTACAAGCATGCCATGAACATGGGGGTAAAAAGGTAGAGGGGGAAGTGGGTAGAAACAATCATTCATTTGTCACTTTGTATCATACATCATGCCTTTCAGAGAGAAGAAAGTTAGAAGCAACATTTGAAGTTAATAGTGAAGATGTGAAGGTGTCTGGATTAAAATTTCAGATGAAGATTCCCTGATGCTTGTATGTTTTTCAGGATATTTTTCCTTGGCCTAATTAACCAGCAGCAGTACAAATGTACATACTTTTTCCCTCCATTATAAAGTATTTGATTGTTTACAGTCCTCATCATAATGCATCATCTTGCAATGAAGTATCATCAATTTATGTTGAGTGGTTCAAAAGCTATGGTGTGGACATGAACATATGATGAATTGATGGATGAATGGGCAAATGGACAAGTGCAATTCAGTACACACACGCAAAAGCAGGGACATCATAAAGTTGAATTTGACACTGAGTAAGAAGAATCTGTGCTAATTTAGCTTGGCAGTGATGATATAATGTATTTAGCTGTGAAGCTAATGTTAATAACTTACGTCATAAACAAAAATTTTATTTTCACCTTGAAAGACAAGTTCAGACATTCCCTAAATGTTGGTATATTAGCGCAATTTTTCAAGAACAAGATTGTTTAGTAAGGCAAGTTTTTAACACAAAATTAGAAAGCTTAAGTAATTTGAAGAGGTTTCACTTTGCGAAGCTTTGGGATCATTTCAAAGAATTACTCACGTGCAATGGATTTCATCTCAATGATGATGGAAATGCTACACACAAAGTATATGTGGTAAATGGAGTTACCTTACAGAGAAATGAGAGAGACATGGATGTGAGCAGAGTACGGTACCTTAAGTAATAATTTAGGAATATGGTATTTTATCTTAACACACAGCATTTGTAATAAGTTTATGAATTTAAATTTTTAGTTCACAAATAAAATTTTGATATCAGACTAATAATAATGGAGACATGGCTATAAACTTTTCCACAAAGACAGTTGAAAGAATTAGGGGAAGGATTATGTTGTTTTGTAAAAGTATTCTGCAACCCATTGAAGCTGAAGTTAACATTGTGGACAAGAGAGAACTGGTGTTTCAGAAATTAAAGCTAAAGATTTACATTTAACTCCTTGGTAATGTATAGAATACCAGTTCAGAGAAGAGTTAGATCAAAACTTGTATTAACTCCTTACATGAATTAGTAAACTTAAGAAATACTGAGAGTCATTTATTTTAATTGTCTTCATATTATTTGCATTGAATCATATGATGATGGAGAATTTGAGAAGGGAGCAGGGAAAACTTTTCACTTATATACCACCACCAAAAAATGGAATAGCAGCATACTGGAAGCAGTTGTCTTTCCTTTTAAAAATATCCAAGACAAATACTTTAAAACTCCCAAATTGACATGAGTAGGGAATATGAAACCATTTAAAACAAAGCCCAGTGGCACTGATGAAGACTAATATAAAAATGAAGACCATAATGAAATATGTGGGTTGATTTTAATTCCTATTAAAAACAAAGTTTTCATAGATTAGAATTTCAAACTATTTTTATTTAAATTTCTTTTTGAGTGATTAAGTATACAAGGTAAGTATGCACATACTATGGATGTTATATGAAGTTTTCCCTTTAGTTATACTTTTCTGAATGTCCTGGACCTCTTCTTTCAAATTTTCTGCCAGAAGTAGATGGCAGGAGAATAATCTCGTTTTTGTACTTTACTACCACTTCAACTCCAGTAGGAATGTTTTATATTTCATAAACTTGTGTAGGCCCCTTTTCTATGCCATTTTCTCCTCTCACCAAATTTCCATTTCCTCAGGCTACAATGGATCTTGGGGGGTCTTTGTTAGTCTGTAGTTATGTAGTAATTAACACAATGGTAAATAATAATTTAGCAGCAAAACTGACTAAATATTTTTCTTTCCTGAAAATTTGAGTAAGACTATTATATATATATATATATATATATATATATATATATATATATATATATATATATATATATATATATATATATATTACTGAGTCCTTTCAATCAATCCAAAATATGATGATGCATTACTGTACTGTATTCCCAATTTCACTGTTATGACTATCAAAAATTTTTTAAAGTTCCTAAATTTTAAATTGACTTATCACAGATAAAGTAACTGCTTGCTGGGATAATAAAAACTAAGTTTGATTCAATCTTTAAAGGTGAACAACAGTGCAGTTTTTTACTAAAACTTTTCCAGTTTTTTCCCAAACAAATTCCAGGTCAACCGCTCAAAATCTAACTTTCCCAATCTCCCCCAAAACAAAAATTTTCTTCATATTTCCAATATTCCAAATTTGTAGACACCCAGTTGTCAGTTGCAGGCCAATTAATAAAATAGTTATATGGACATGTAGCCATAAAGCATATTACAGCTAAATATCCAGAAAATCCAGTCAGTATGGCATGTAGTACATCTCTACATTTCATACATATACATACACAATATTACCTACATTATCTAAAAACCCATTTCCCATGAAGACACTCAAATGAGATAGTCAGAAAAGTATACACAGGGATCACCAGAGGAAATAACATACCATTTCAACTTCATGGATCATTGTAGCCTTCCATGAAGAAGTTAAGTGTAACCCTTTCCCTTCTAGTGCTATGTCTAGTGAGACAAACATCTCCATTTATACACCTAACAAATTATTTTCATTCCTGTTTCTCATTAACTACTGTGCCACATTAACAGGGTCATTTCTTGACAGATCACTTATATTTTGAAAGCTTCAGGCCAAAGCTCTCTGATTTTAATGAAATTTGTCATATTTGTTGGTAGGCAAATATTTCTGTGCAAATGTTACATTCTCCAACCTGATGTATACCTCAAATGCTGTAAATGGCTATGCATGTCCTTATTACCATAATCTGGTGATGGAAACCAATTTTCAGTACATCAGGAACCCATGTATTGCACAGCACTATTTTTGGAAGAATATTATGGTTATGATGCCCTCTAAGTTGATATTATCATTTCAAGGTTAGCCTAAAAATTAAGTTATGCCTCAAAATTTGTTCTGCTTACCTCCTTGAGGTAAAAATTAGAGTCAAACCTCATTGACTTTTCACAAGGAACTCCTCTGCCTAAAAGGTTTAAACTTTTGCAGAGAAACACATCACCATACCAACAAAGTTCTGTGCTAAATTTAATTGAAATACAATTACTTTCAGACTGGAGGACAAGTGATTCAATATGAACTTCAAATTTTCTAAGTGCATCCTTTACTCTTTCATGCGCTCTTTCTTTGCTTCTGACTCCTACACAATCACTATTACCATATATATCTTTCTCAAAATTCTGTCAACATTCATTCTCTCCATATGGCCATACCAATGCAGCATACTTTTCTTTCTTCTCATCTCTAACGACTTTTCACCAAACACCTTTCCTGAACATCTTCATTTCTTATTGTCAATTCATTTTACACCAATCATTCTTCTCAAATTATTCATCTCAACTGCGTTCACTTCTGACAGTGAACAATCATGCTAAACAAGCATTTCACATCCATACTTCAGTGCTGACACCAATATACCTTCATGTAAATCTCTCTCTGTATTTATTCAAGCACTTCCTTCCCACCAGAGCTTTTATCACACCCATTACTCGTTTGCCTTGCTTCACTCTACTTCCAACATACTTGTACTGCTTTTTTTAATGAAATGCCCAAAATATTTAAATTCTTTCACCTCTAAATTTTGTCCATTTGCCAAATTATTACATGCTGATATTAATTTCTCTGTACAGTATTGATATCATACCTTCAAATAATGACTTTGTATTTGTTTTATATCTATAATAATAATAATTTAAGATTAATACATACTCTAATTAATAATTCTTATTCATGATTTATGTAGCATTAATAACTTAATAATTAAAAGCCAGTAAAGCCTAAAGGTTTTTTTTATGCAGGAAAGAAGGGCCAAGGATGAATGCCCACAACACCCCACCCCCCCCAAAGAAGAAGAAGAAGAGAGCCAAAGTCAAGGTCCAGGTTTTTCAAGATGACTGGACACTCTGCATCCAAATTAAAATAAATAGTTCAATTTCACGATTATTTATGTTGAAACAAAAACAAAAATTGTAAAACCATTTATTTTATCAATAAAGGTTATTCAATTCAGTTCAATTCAAAATGAATTAGATGTTGATGAAAGCATTGTAAAGGAGAGTACAGTACTGTAACAAAATTTCTTGGTATAATGCTGGACAAGAATTTGCAATGGAGCAATTATGTATTAAAATCTCAAAAAAGATTCCAAGGAACATTGCTATAATGTTTAAACTTAGAAATGTAGTCCCTAAACAGATTTTATTAACTCTGTATCATACTCTCGTTCTTCCTTATATAATGTACTGCACCCTTGTCACCCTTTGTCACCCAAAGACAAGCAATAAGGATATCTGATGCTGATTTCCATGATCATTCCAGTGCATTATTTAAGGAGCTAAAACTACTAAAGCTCAAAGATGTAATCAAACTGGCATATTTTATTTTTATTTACAAGTGTAAGAACAAAATTATTAACTTACAATGGTTAAATAAATATTTTGTAACTCAAGAAATCCACTCATATCAGACCAGAAACAGATCAAAGCATGTTATTCCTCAATTTTGAATGTGTTCATCTCAAAAAATTACCCATTTTCATTGAACTGAAACTATGGAATGATTTAAATGCTGATATAAAAAATATTGGTCTTAAATGAATTTACATTCAGAAGTTGAAATATTGATTAATAATGGAATACCAATAAAAATCTAGGATTAAATGTACATTACTCATTATTGTTCATCTCTTATGTCTAATATTGATTTCTTTGTATAGTATTGACCATACCTTCAATAATGACTTTGTATTTGTTTTATATCTATAATAATAACTTAAGTTTAACACACTCTAATTAATGATTCTTGTTCATGATTTATGTTATTAATTAATTAATAACAACTGTTTTATTTTTAATTAAGAGCCCAGTAAAGTCAAAAGCTTAAGGGCCAAATTAAATAAAATAAATACACTAAACCATTATTAATTTAATATTTTGTAATAATTCTATACTTTTTCCAGTGGATAGAATTAGTGAGAATATTTCGTGATTTTGGGGAAAAATATCGAATTGTTAAAAAAATCACGAAATTACCCATGTGGTACCACATGTTGACCATTCCTGTATGATCATGTCCACTCTGCATCCCCTACCCTGAGCTATGGCAATGCTACAGTGGCTGTTTGTTGAAATAAAATTCATTATAAATGCTTATATTTACATATCTTTATTATAAATTTATCATAAATGCTTATATTTACATATATTTATTATAAATGCTTATATTTACATGAAATCTATTGAATTAAGAGGTGATGTGGGCAAAAATACCATATTCTGTGGTGAATTTGATATTTTGCCATAAGTCAATATTTCACGTTAATTCGATCAACCCAGAGCCTGACAATATCGAATTGGTAAAGGTTCAGTGTAGTCCAATTTCACAATTATTTATATTACTACTACAAAAATGACAAAAATCAAACTTAAAAATCAATAATCTCCTTTCATAAATGTCCTCAAAATGTGTCAATACTTTCTTTAATTCATTCAGGAGCACCAAACTCATCAGCATATATTAGATGCAACAGCTGCTACTTGTTCTTCTAAAGTTCAGATCTACCCCTCTAGATATCTAACATTCTTACTTTTATCTCAATATACATTAAATTCCCATGAAAACATCACAGAGCCTCATCATATTGGTACCCCAACATTAATACTGAACCAATCCCCTAACTTACTCTTAATTCATACACAAGCACTAATACTTGCCTAACAACTCTTCAGTGCATCTGACAACTTACCACTGACAACATACAGTATATATGTCACTGTAAAAGCCGATGAGTGGTAAATCTTGACATTTACCATGTACATCTGGTAAATCTGGTAAAAGTCCGAAACAAGTGAAATTTTACTTATTTCAGACTTTTACCAAATCTACATGGTAAATGTCAAGATTTACCATCAGAAGTTGTAAAAGCCAGGATTGAAGAGAAATTACTAAAACTGGGAAAAAAACATTTATTTAAATATACTAGCAACTTAAAAACGTGAAAAATTCTTGCACAAAAAAAAAACGAATTCATTTATTACAGCATGGTGAACTGTTGTGGCACTTTGAATTGCATAAAAGGCCAGAGGCCTTGCACAAACATCTTTTAGTTAGGTTAGGTTAGGTTAGGTAAATCTTGACATTTACCATTAGGTTAATTTCTCTTCAATCCTGGCTTTTACAACTTCTGATGGTAAATCTTGACATTTACCATGTAGATTTGGTAAAAGTCCAAAATAAGTAAAATTTCACTTGTTTTTCGGACTTTTACCAGATGTACATGGTAAATGTCAAGATTTACCAGCAAATCTTAAGATTTACCACTCGTCTGGCTTTTACAGTAACATATACATTCTTAGCACTTGCCAGAAGGCAGATCTATTCACTGCATCATATGCTTTTTTCTAATCCATAAATGTCATATGATTAAATAGAAACCCAAATCTGAAGATTTTTTTTAAATGGATCTTCAAATCCTCCTTAATAATGCTCTTCAAATGCTAAAACTGGTGCTTATTCATACTTACAATTGTGATGGTGAATCAGATCTCTTTAAAAGGTGGTAACCATACTTACAGCTCCAATTGAGAAGACAATGGTTGTAAAGAGAAAATCTCTTGTTTTCTGCAACATCTTTGCCTTCTTGAAATCTCTTGTGTCAGATCCGAAAAAGTCATTGATGAAGGCTAGAGTGAAATAAGCACATTGTAGAAGCTGCAGAAAAATAAGGGAATGAGCAGTCAAACTTGGACCAAAACTATCACAAAGGAACATTACATTTTCATTAACTGCCTAATATGTACAGTGATCTGCCATATACGTACCTTATAAGAGACATAAGGCACTACAATTTGCTATTGTATGGTTAAAGTAAGCATAATGATAATGAAGGTTATACTCTAGAAAGTTATATTCTAAATTTAGTTTTAAGTACAGACCTAGACTTAATTGACAATATCTGTGTAGGAAGACTACTCATCCACCAGTGATCACAGGCAAATAAAACTTGAAATTAAAATTAATGTTCATAATTTGGAGAGCCTGGAACATGTTTTGGATTTTAAAAGAACTAAATGTGACATGAAACTGCAACTTTCAACCCATAATTGGGATGAGACTCTGTCATGTGATGATATTAATGGTATATAGACTTCTTTTTAGGATTATTTTAAATATTTAGAATCGAGTAATATCTCATTACATAAAAAGAGACTGGCAAAGTCTCTTAAACTTAAATGGTGGAATGCTGAAGTTAAAAGTAGCTTAATGTTAAAAAGGAACATTTTAAATTAAAAGAAACAATTTGTTCAATGAAAATGTTTACAAGCTATTGGGAAGGCAAAGCAAAGAATTTATTAGAAAAAGTAAGTGCAACTATGAACTCGATATATAGTGAACCAAATTAAATCAAATCCAAAGGAATTCTATAATTATGTTAGGAATAAAAAAGTAAAAAAAGTAGCTTTGCGGATGATTGGTCCACTCATGGGTGAAAACAACAAACAAATTTATGATGACTTACAAATGAGAAAAGTTTTAAATAAATTCTTCTCTTCTGTCTTTACAAATGAAAATATGAACATTCCTGTTCCCATAATCATGCTCAGTGATGATCATTTAAAGCTTCACAATTTTACCATCAGTGAAAGTGAAGTACATACCCTCAGCCATAGGTAAAATTAATCCAAATAAAACTCCATGTCCAGAGAAGCTCTACCCTAGGGTACTTAAAGAAATAAACTGTACAACAGTCTCTCCTCTTACATATATATTTAATAATAATAATAATAATAATAATAATTACAGCCTGGAGAAGTTCCATTCAATTGGAAACTTGCCAACATTACGCCAATATTTAAAGAAGGGAACAAAGGGTTTCTGGGAAATCATCATCCCATTAGTCTGACTTCAGTAGTTAATAAGCTTATGGAGATGATCATTCAGGACAAAATAGTTAATCACTTAAAAATTAGTAAACTATTCAAAGATTCTCAACATGGCTTTTGACAATCATTCTTGTGTTACCAATTTGCTTGATTTCTTTAATGATATTGCACTGTATCATAAATATAGCTATATGATGAAATTTATCATATTGTATCATATATTTTTATTTTCAAAAGTAGTTTGATAAATTTTCAGATAATACCAAACTAGGGGGATGAACAAAATCAGTAGCAGAATGCTTGCAAATTAAAAAGATATTAATAAACTACCTACTCAAGTGGGCAGTAATTTGGCAAATGAACTTTAATACAGATAAATGTAACACACTGCATACTGGTAGAAACAATGTTAAATAAACATATTTTATGCACAAGATGATAATGAGTGTTATGGAGGAAAAAGATTTAGATATTGTTGCCAATACACTTAAACCAAGTAAGCAATGTATCAAAGCAGTCAGAAAAGCAATAGGATTTATCGGTACATCATTTGAATTTAAATCAGAGAAAACAATACTAACATTATATAATTTCTTAGTATGTCCCCACCTGGAATACTGCATTCAGTTCTGGTCCTCATATTTATGACAGAACATGGACAGAATGGAGCAGGTGCAGCAACAGGCTAGCGAGATGATTCCCAGACTTAGAAACAAATCATATGCTGCCTATTTAGAAATGTTAAATTTATTCTTACTTGTAAAAAGGTGTATTTGAGGAGATTTAATCCAGGTACTTAAAATAATTACAAATTTGGATAATGTCAATACTGAAAAATATTTCACCTTCAGAAATGCAGATAGAACTCATGGTAATGGCCTCAAATTAGTGGGTAGATGTTATAATTTTAATGAAGCTAAACATTTTTTTCTTCAATTGTATAGTTAATTTATGGAATGGATTGCCAGCCACTGTAGTTCAAAGTAATTTCTTCAAATCCTTTATAAAGAGACTAGATTCTTATCTTGCCTTAAACCCCAGTTGGAATCATTTGTTAGTGCATAGAAGTATTGTAGGGTTTTCACTCAGATTCCCTCATCTTTATTTAAAATTTTCACTTTATCTTTAAATTTCTTTCCTTCCTTTCAACAAATTTCACACAGATTCATTATTATCATAGACCATAACTAAGCACACAGGTGACATCACTCATTTTGTCAAATTAGACTCTTGTAGTAGAAAAAAAAGCATGCTAACCCTCAACTTTTACATCATTAAGGTGATTCACTACCTAGCAATGTTAACAATGGAACTGTACTACTGTATATACACCCTACTATGGCTTAAACATGTCAGACAATAGAAGATCACTAGTCTTTCTTCAGTGTGAATTGTGGTCAGTTAGGGATGAAAATTTGTCTGATATTAAGGCACTTTCTTTTTTTACTTTTTTAAATTTTGTTCTTTGATTTTAATAATGTGATTATTGTTAATTTCAAAGTGTTACCTAAAAATGATTGGCACTGCTATAATATGGTAGTGTCTAACTTAAGTGAAGAATAACCTAGGCCTGGCTTAAGAACATAAGAAATTTTTAGTGGGCACATTAGGGGCCACTTCGGCCCATCGAGGTGGCTCCACTATGTAAAAACTGCTTGTACATTGGCAATAACCAATTTTTACAAAACTAATTAAGTATCAATTTAAAACTAATTAATTACTAGGCAACAAAGATTTTGTTACAGAAGACCAAATAGGTGCTCCTAGCTAATTTCGGTATGCTGATTTCAAATCTATAATTAGATTTTTTCTATCACGTCTAGATTTTGTGTAAAATGCAAATCACTTTTAGTAAAATTTTCTACACATCCAGATTTTGGTTTTAATCGGCTAATGCCAGTAATATGAAACTTGCTTTTCAAGGTTAAAGCAATTTTTTTGCCAACTATATACAAATTCGAACAATTTTGATAAATAAAATTTATCCCGAGTTGGCAACACTGAGTCAAGAGCATAGTAACGGGCAACGGCCCAACGGTCAGTCGCTACGTGACAGTCAAGCAGAACGGTTGTTGAAGCTCTCTGCTGATGAGCAAGTGACAGTTGTGGTGACTTGTGTGTTTTTATAGCATTTGTTTTGTACTACGGTGTGTATTTCTTTTTATTTTGCACATCGTAATAATACTTTCTATGTTTTTTCAGATATTGTATGGTAATTCAAAATGGCATTAAATAGACGTGCTTGTGTAAATCACCCAGACAACTTCTGCTTTGTCTGTGGACAATATACACCTAAGCCACAACGTAGAAACATCATAACAAAGATTAAACTTGCCTACAAGTGTTATTTTGACTAAGTTAGGAGACCAACAGAGGACTGGCACCACATATTTGCTGTGCACAGTGCAATGCAATGTTAATAGCTGGATGAATGGTAAAAGAAAAGCTATGCCATTCTGTCCCCATGGTTTGGCGTGAGCCAAAAAATCACTTCAATGATTGTTATTTTTGTTTGACAAAGATTGCTGGTTTCACAAAGAAAAACAAATCAAAGATCACGTACCCAAACTGCGAATCAGCAATGAAACCAGTACCACATGATGAAACAAATCCACCACCAGTTCCACCAGCAATGATAACAGACAGCAGTTCATCTGAAGATTCTGCTAGTGATATAGAAACAGGGAAAGATGGCATATATGTTCCAGATGCAAATATTTCCCCACATTTGTTAAGTCAAGCGGAGTTAAATGACATAGTGCGCGATTGGAATTACCAAAGAAAAGGCAGAGTTGCTTGGTTCAAGACTTCAAGAATTTAATCTTCTCCAACCAAACACCAAGTTTCCATTTCCGCCATCGCCATTTGCAGTTTTCATCATTTTACTTACAGGAAGAAAACATTTGTTTCTGCCACGATATCAGTGGTCTGATGCAAGGATTGGCTGTCGCTATGATCCAAAAGAATGGAGACTGTTCATTGACTCTAGTAAAGCTAGCCTTAAAACTGTATTACTGCACAATGGCAATGAAAAACCTTCAATACCTGTAGCACATGCCACTGGCCTTAATGAGACTTATGAATCAATGAAACTGCTGCTAAGACTCATCAAATATAAGGACCACACATGGAATATTTGTGGCGACCTTAAAGTTGTATCATTACTTCTTGGGTTACAGTTGGGCTACACAAAGCATATGTGTTTTGTGTCTATGGAACAGCAGAGATGACAAGAACCACTACAAAAAACATGATTGGCCATCTAGAACTGAACATGTTGTTGGTAAATACAATGTGAAACACCCAGCACTTATTGACCCTCAGAAAGTACATCTTCCACCACTTCACATTAAACTTGGCCTTATGAAAAATTTCGTGAAGGGTATGGATCATCAAGGTAGTGGTTTCCAATATTTAAAGGATAAATTCAAAGGAATATTGACAGATGCTAAGCTAGAAGCTGGAGTTTCACTGGACCACAGATCCGCAGTGTCATCCACGACTCATCGTTTCCATCCAACCTAAATGAGAATGAACTAGGAGCATGGACATCTTTCATTGAAGTTGTCAAAAATTTTCTTGGAAACCACAAAGCTGAAAACCACCGTAAACTCGTAGAAAACATGCTTAAATCTTATGAAATAATGGGATGCAGAATGTCTTTGAAAATTCATTTTTTACATTCTCATCTTGACTTCTTCCCGGCCAACCTTGGGGCTGTAAGTGACGAGCATGGTGAGCGCTTCCACCAACAGATCTCAGTTATGGAAAACAGATACCAAGGTAATTTCAACCCAAATATGATGGGAGATTATTGTTGGTTCCTGCAGAAGGAGAGCTCATCATCCTACAAGCGACAAAGGAAGAGGACACACCAAAGTTTCACTTAAGAACAGGAATTTGCCTTTCAGTAGTAACAACAAAATACTAACACGCTTTGGGTGGATGGTTGGGCGCAGGGGTGGTAACTCCGCCAGCGGAATTCCGCTGTCTGTCTTAAGCCAGAATAAAGGAGGAAAGACATCCCTGTTCACTAATTATTTAAGTATGCTTAACATAAAACGTGGCACGGAAAAGTAGCTTAGACGGCTTTCGTAATAGAAGCGGGTGAGAAAAAAAAATGAAAAATAGGGGTTTTCGGTTACACAAATCTGGACGTGATAGAGAAATTTTGATATCAGATCTGAAATCAGCATCAGCGCTTTAGTAGGAATCAGTAGTTCACGTGTCTGTAACAAAAAAAAAGTTGAAATTTGTTGTCTAGTGTTATCAATTTAAAACTAAAGATACAATCTCTGGATCCAGAGGATCAAAGTCATAATAGGCTACTATCCACAAATATGTTACACACTATATCTATTTTTATAACTGACATGCAAATATCAGATCCAAAGAATCAGTCAATTTCATTATGGTACCCATCAATACCAGTACCGTGCCAACCAAAAATAAGTCACGGTCCATATCAATTGCGGACCAAGTCACAATTTACATCCATATACATTACAATATATATACTTAGGAGGAAAAGTGTAGGTGTGGCTGTAAAGACTGTACAGTATGTAGAAATGTGTGTGCACCCATTTGAGTCTCCCATTTAAAGGTGTTTGTGGGGCAAGTGAAGATCATGAGTTTTTCAATACCTCACAGTACTATGGGGGCACCGCTCAGCAGAGGAATCTCTTTAAATAGGGTGTGTAAGGACAGAGAGTATCCCCTAACCCAAGATGCTGCCTCCCTATATCCCACAACACCTGTGTTGAGCTGTGGGATCTATCACCCAAATGCACATAATATATGAAATAAACTAGTACCATTCATGCAATAAAAATGGGCTTAAACACCATCACCAGATGTCCCTTGCTGACATCAAATTATCCAACCTTCTTTTGAAAGAATCAAGCGTATCTGAAGTCACCACTTCTTCTGTCAGACTGTTCCAAAACTTAATTACTCTGTTCGTAAAACTATGTTTTCTTAAATTTGTTCTACATCTTGGCTTAAATAATTTCATACTATGACCTCTAGTCTGATTATTGTGATCTTTAATGAAAAGAGACTCAAAATCTATCTTATCCAACCCTTTTATCATTTTATACACCTCTATCATATCACCCCTTAACCTCCTCCTTTTTAATGAGAACATGCTTAGATACGCCAGTCTTTCCTTATATGTCAATTGTCTTAGAGATGGGATCATTCTTGTTGCTCGTTTCTGTACTTTTTCCAGTTTTTCAATATCTTGTATCAAATAGGGACTATTAAATTGAATGCAGTATTCGAGGAGGGGTCTCACATATGAAATGTGTAGCCCTAGGTTTAGACTGGTAAATCCAGCATTGTTTTTAAGTTCATTATTCAAAGAAATAATGTTTATGGTTATGGAGGCACTAATCCCTTAGGTCATAAATCTTACTATTACCATGTATAATTATTTGGTGTTACAATGAGCTATACTCTCTGTATTTTCAGTAAGTCTCTTCTTAGTGAATTTCAGACTACTAAGTCAGTTTAGGTCTGGGCTAAGATAGATAAAACTAGGCCACATTAAGTTAAGTAGTTAAATTACATCAGGTTAGTTTAGAGTTAACCACATCCTAGGCACCCCATTTTTGGGTACATATAAGGCTACTAGTACTAGGCTTAGAACTATGATATGTTAAAGTAAGAGTGAGGGAGAAGCTGGAAAGTTAAGATTAAAAAAATAACTAGCCTAGCTATAATATTAAATATGAATATGGTAGCTACTGACTACATAGGCCTTTTTAATAAATTTATTTATATTTATTTTTCAGACCACATAATGTTTTAAAACCTAAAATTCAAGTAAATGTTATATACAAGGGTAATTCAATAAGTATCCACACTTTTTATTTTCAAATTTTATTTTCACATCTGATAGATTATAAACACATCACTTCTCAACATAGTCTCCCAGTTTCTCAATACACTTAGTCCAGTGATCTACAAGCTTCCTAATGCCATCACAAAAGAATGTTTTTGGCTGTGTGCGTAGCCAGTCATGCACCACCTCCTTCAGGTCATCATCGCCTTGGAATCACTGACCTCTCAAAGCATCTTTTAGTGGTTCAAACAGGTAAAAATCTGAAGGTGCCAGGTCTGGACTGTAAGCTGGATGGTTGAGAACTTCAAATTTAAGTTCTTGAAGGCATTTTCTACTCTGTGCAGCAGTATGAGGACGCGCATTGTTGTGTAACACAGTGGTTCCCAACCGGTTTTGGCTTATGGCCCCCCTTAGGAACCTTATTTTTTCCCGTGGCCCCCATAAGCATTATTTTCAGTCGGTAATATGCAGATTTAACTCTATTTTACAAAATAACATTTTCCTGTGGCCCCCTTCAAATGTGCCATGGCCCCCAGGGAGCCATATGGCCCCCGGTTGGGAAACACTGGTGTAACAGAATAACACCTTCCGACAATCTCCCTCTCCATTTTGTATGAATTGCTTGCTTTAACTCATTCCGAAGCTTGTCACAATATGATGCACTTGTTATTGTACGAATCTACGCTCTAGATAATGTTCAAGGATAGGGCCTCATGTATCCCAAAACAGTGTTAGCATAACTTTACCTGCTGACAGCTGCACTTTGAACTTCCTTGCAATGGGAGATGTTGGATGCTTCCATTGCATGCTCTGTCACTTGCTTTCTGGTTCATAGTGATGGATCCAGGTATGGATGTCTGCTCTCATCTTTTGGCGTGGTATCATAATGGTGAAAACTTTTTGGAGCACGTTATCACTGGAGATGAAACCTGGATCCATCACTATGAACCAGAAAGCAAATGACAGAGCATGCAATGGAAGCATCCAACATCTCCCATTGCAAGGAAGTTCAAAGCACAGCCATCAGCAGTAAAGTTATGCTAACACTGTTTTGGGATACATGAGGCCCTATCCTTGAACATTATCTAGAGCGTGGAACTACAGTAACAAGTGCATCGTATTGTGACATGCTTCAGAATGAGTTAAAGCAAGCAATTCACACAAAATGGAGAGGGAGATTGTCGGAAGGTGTTATTCTGTTACACAACAATGCGCGTCCTCATACTGCTGCACAGAGTAGAAAATGCCTTCAAGAACTTAAATTTGAAGTTCTCAACCATTCAGCCTACAGTCCAGACCTGGCACCTTCAGATTTTTACCTGTTTGAACCACTAAAAGACGCTCTGAGAGGTCAGTGATTCCAAGGCAATGATGACCTGAAGGTGGTGGTGCATGACTGGCTACGCACACAGCCAAAAACATTCTTTTGTGATGGCATTAGGAAGCTTGTAGATCGCTGGACTAAGTGTATTGAGAAACAGGGAGACTATGTTGAGAAGTGATGTGTTTATAATCTATCAGATGTGAAAATAAAAAGTGCGGATACTTATTGAATTACCCTCATACATTCAAGAATTAAGGCGAGTTCCTTAGTATGGAAATATTTTTAAATATGTAAGGAAGATAGCATTTATTTATTTTTTCTACAGGAAGGAGGGACTAATGACAGAAGATCTTTTTCAAGAGGTTCAAAGAATAAAACATCCAAATTCTCTAGTAGGTTACCATGCCCCTAATAAGACATCTCAAAACAAAGGATGCAAGTGTTCATGATGCTATGCAGAAAGAAGCCAAATAAGCTTCTTGAAGTACAGTCAGAAATAAATGTAGTTTCTAGAATACATACCAAAATCAACACTAATTACAGAAAAAAAAGTGAAAATTTGTTCAATCCACCTTTCTGGAGATAAATGAAAAAAGGAAACTATGAAACATAAATGATGAGAGAGGCAAAGAAATCCACATTAAAATTGCAGTTGACAATCAGCCTTTCACAGTGTTAGAAGACATAGTCTTCTTAAAATTAATGAAACATTTAGTACACAATACAATATACCTTCTAAAAGTATTTTTCTGAATGAATAATATCTAAAATGTATGATCAATTAAGAGCAAAAATTCAAACAAACTAATTCTTCATAGTCATTCTCTCTAATATCTATTAGACACCTGGACTTGTTCTCACAGTAATAAATTTTTTTTAAGCATTTCAGCCCAATGGATAACAAATGACTTCATAAGAGTCTAATGTTTTACAGATAAGCCATTTCCCAGATACAGTAGGCTCACGATATTTCGCAATTTGTTATAACAACTTTTGTACTTTGCAACCCCTAAATTACTACCTTTTTTTTTTAAATACTTCGCAAGTGAAGCTTGTGAAGTATTTAAAAAAGTTAGTAATTCAGGAGTTTGCAAAGTACAAAAATCATAACAACAAATCGCAAAATATCACAAGCCTACTGTAATTACATTATTCAAAATATTGTGTACAAATTTGCTACTACATATGAAGATTGGAAGATTTCTAAAGAAAAAATGCAGAGCTATAATACTAACAGATAATGCACCCAATATTTCAAAAGGAACAAGACTTACTGGCTCAGTAAATGAAGGTTGCTTTATTCATACTCTACAGTTAGCAATACAGGATGCTATCCTATCACAGAAATTCTGAAAGATACAGCTGCTACAAGCAAGAATATAGTTGGCCATTTTAATAGGTTTTCTACTGTTGCAACCAAACTGAAAAACATTCATACATTAAATTTACAACAAAAGTGATCACAAACTATTGAAACAAGGTGGAACCCAACATTTTACATGTTTCAATGAATGTTCGAAGAAAAGAAATCCCAAATATTAGACGTGACTGAGAATACAGAAGCAAGTCTTTTATCTGCATATTGATGGTCTTTAATTGATAATATTAAAAGACTACTCCAACCATTTGAGGAGCTCACCATTGCTGCAGGCAAAGATAATTCCTCTGTTAAAACATTGAAAATTTATTTATCTAAAACATGGAAAGATTATGGAGTACAAACAATGAAAAAAAGTGATTAGATGATGTTGCTTACCAATTTGATACCATAAAAGAAAAAAAAAATTTTGATAGCAGTTCTGATTCCTCAGTACAAATTGGTGGCTTTTGATGACAGTGACAATCCCAAAATGAAATTCCAGATAGAAGAACAAATTAAAGTTTCTAGTGCAAACAAACACCAAATCTTTTGATTCAACTCACTCAGAATCAGAAGCTGAGCACATAAGTAAAGATGGCAGAGATGACAAAAATGAAACTCATCAGACATTTTGGGAGTGCTTTAGGAAAGTACTGAAAGGTCCCCTGAAAGCTACAGATGTGACATGAAATACAGTGGGCCCTCATTGTTCGTGAGGCTCTCTGTTCATGATTTCACAAATTCATGATGACCCATTTTACTACCATGTTTCAGTAAATTCACGACTTGACTTCTCAAATTCATGATTTTATCACATGGCATCTGCAACACTGCCCACGCAGGTCGACACAGGCTCAGTCACACTATGTCTTTCACTGAGTGAGGTTGTGTCATTTCATGCTCTTCAATGCCAGTGTACTATATTTAGCTAACGTGTTATTTAGTTGTTTATAAAATATTATTGCTTTACATAATTGTTTATGTAATAATTTTGCTTTATATTACATACAGTAAAAAGTTTTATTTACGTCAAATATCATTGTTTATGTAATATTGTAGTGGGGTTGTCTTAACTAACATCTTTGTTTCTTCTCATTTCAGGATTGGCCACTGTGCAACCCCCATGTTGACGGAGTTAGTTTTGCCTAATGCCTTGCTAGCTCAGTAGTTTTGTTTAGACCCATTTTGAGGAATTTTTTGATCTTGTTTTTTGATTCTGGTATCAGCAAATTTCACCTTCAATTTTTAGAAAACAGGCTCATTTTTCAAAGTCACAGTTGGCTTGTGCTTGTGGAAGTTCTAGCCTGCCAACTCAATTTGTTAAGAAAAAGAAAATTCAAGGAAAACAGAGTGCCTTGTGATACTGGACATTGCCTGTGCATAATGGTGTGCAGGTTAAGGTATTTCTAGGACCAATAGTTTCAGGTTTTGCTTCTCCATGGCTTAACTATAACAGATAGGTGCAATTGGATTGACCTCAAGTCTAGCTTAAGGACGTTAGGTCCAGTGAGGTCTATTATGTTGTTTAATTGTACCATTCTAGCATAGGTTAATTTTTTTATCGTCTTCTGGAAATTCCATTTTTGTTGTCCAGTATTTTTGTCATTGTAATTGTAAGGACCATTGTATAGCATACCCTTTCAGGGTTTTTGGATTTCCGTTTCTTGATCTTAAGCCTTGTCTAGACTCAAGCTCATAACCCATCCTAGCTCTTGTAAATAATTCAAGTTAATTTTTAATAAACCCTTAGAATTCTACCAACTAGTTTTTTTTCAGCCTTTGTCCTTATAGACTGGGGTCGTTACTTTCAAGGATTTCCTTGTGATAAGAGCATTGTAGAGGGTTTGAACAACCCTTTCACACGGCAGTTGATATCCCCTCTTGTGGTAGCACTGGTGGTAATCCACCTAAACAGGATGTACACCCCAGGGTCCTTGAATCAACAATATCTCCAGATTCTCTTTATTAAACATTTCAGTGGGTAATATCTGCTCTTCTCATCCAGCCACATTTGGTTTACTTCATGATCAGTCTGCTAAAATCTTGCTTGGTTGTTATGTACGCCCATATTCAGCTGAGGTCCTCAAGTATTGCTGGGTGTACATTGCACACACCTTTCCTGAAGCCAAGGCTTTCTAGGTTCTCAAGTGGACCTGACTCAGAGTCCATGACTCCAGATTCCTGGGAGCATTGCTCCAGTAAATTTGACCATGAGAAAAAGTAAATTTGGGTTTGGGTTTTGTTCATCCGCTAGACGTTATGCAATTTTTTTGCGTATACGTTCTTGTACAAACCAATTTTTTTAAATTACAAATTTAGTTATTTTAAGTTTAGTTGGTAATTCCATATTTAACAATTATTTTTATTTTTTGTTAAGCTTCAATGTTTTGATAATTAAAATTTTATTAAAACGTATATTTTTTTAATATAAAATTATCAGGATTGGACTATGTTCCATTGATCTCGGCCAGGTTTGATAAATTGGCCAGATAATTACTTGTGCAGTTTTAAGTAATCCACCATGACTCTAGAATTGAAAAGTTTAGTTAAGTTTAAACTTACTTTTACTTACTTTAACTTACCTACTTTTACTTACTCTTCCTTACTTTTACTAAGTTTAAAGCACTTACTTTTACTTACTTTCATTGTACTATATTTACTTACTTTTACTCACTTTTACCATACTATATTTACTAACTTTTACTTATTTTGTATTTTTTCAGGTAGTCAATAATCAATAATGGATCCTAATATTGATGAAGTTGGAGAGAAAAGTGAGGGTGTTAAAAGGGGTTACTTTTGTGGTCAATGCAAGAACAAATATTCAAAGAAGCAAAACTGGGAGGAACATTTTAATTCCAAAAAAAATATTTGTTACAATACAAGAGGTCCCAGAGTTTGGGCCCACAGCTTAGATATTGCAGTAAAGAAATACCAGGATGAAGTGCAGCAAAGAGATACAGCAAAGCAGTCATTTAGTTTGTTCACAAAATGTGCTAGTGCTAGACCTCAGAAAAATGAACCAACTTCATCAACTGCTAATCTAGAAAATGAAACTTTTTCACTAGATGTTTCACAGACTGAAGAAAGTGCTTCTCCTCCACCTAAGAAACAAAAGGTAAGTGAGGAATCTGCGCATCAGACTAACAAAACTGCTTTAGAGGAATTTGAAAATTCCCAAATCCAGAAGACATTGAATGCAATTTTGCGCCTAACAAAAGAAACTCACCAAGCTGTTGTGGTTAATAAAGAGAAGTCAAAATATGCCTTCAAGTTCAAGTGTTGCATCCAAATCTAATAAAGCAAAAAGCAACAAATTTGACATTTCCATAGCCCATTTAAGCAAGTGTAAATCAATACATTGCTGCTGCAATGAATAAATAAACTTAAGGTGAGTTATAAACTATACATTATTGTATTATTATGTTTAGCTAAAACAATTTGTAATTGGTATGTCATCAATTCAAGAGTTTACTATCATTAACCTATCTAGTGGTGTAAGGGGAAAAAAAGTAAATTCAGAGCTGTGCTCCAGTAAATTTTTTCAAATCTGGAGTCATGACTCAGACACAGTGTTAATCTTTGGAGACAGCTAGCGGGTCGAGTCCATTTCTTGGTTCAGCAGTGTGGGAGTCTCGTTTGCCCCTCAGTGACAGTCAGTGGAGGTGAGAAAAACTTCACTACCCAGGACCTTCCCTTTTCCTGTCATCAAGAAGTAGCCAAGTTACGGTATTCAATCTATTTCATCGCTCTCCCCGCAACAATATTACAGTAACATTATTGGTTTTTACTAGTGTTTGATGCGAATCATTGTTTAATATGTATTGCTTTGGTATATTCTGTGCAGTGTTTTACAAAATTTGGCATTTTAAGGATATTTTACACTGCCATCCTTGAGCTTTTGGAACCAATTAGCCATTTTACATTGAAAATAGATCTCGTTGTTCACAATTCGTGATGTTTCTCTCAGTCCCAATTAATCATAAACAATGAGGGCCCACTGTAGTTAATCTTTAAACTAGTGAAATTGCTAAGCTCAGTGAATTTGAGAGAAGTGAAGGTAATTTGAGTATTTTCTCTCCTGATGTAATGAAAAAGAAAAAAGAAAAGATATTCCCAGAAGCAAATAAATATGGAAATCAATAAGTATTTGAATACAGTACTCCCACAAATGAAACAAGTAAATCTTTTCAATTGGTAAAAACTAATTCTAATGTGTTTCCAACATCTGACTTACCAAAATTAGCTTTGAAATACCTCTCAATCCCACCAGTAAAAGGATGTTCAGCCAAGCTGGTAACATTTATACAAGTAACAAGCTATGGTAACTATTATTTATTCATACTAGTTTAATTAAATGCAATTTTCAATATTAAAAGGTTATTGCTTAAAAAGTTAAATTAATTAAATTTTGTATCAGTCTATTAATTTTCTTGTTTAAGAAATGTTATACAGTGGACCCCCGATTTGAGTACGTAATCCGTTCCAGCATGGCGTACTCAATTCGAAATGTACTCAAATCGAACTTAATAACCTATGGGAATTAATTAATTCGTTCGTTCCAAAACCCAAAAATTTCACCCAACCCCTACTTTTTCTATAGAAATTGGCCTACAAAATTTAGTAATTGTATTAAAAATAGACCAATCACCAAATTTATGCTATATTTTCACTATTTTATGCTGTAATCAACAGAAACTAACATAAATAAACACTAAGTACAAAGTCAGAAAACAAAATGTACGAAATTCTAACAGAACAGAAATCCCTAAGAACACCTGTACTATTCAAAACATTAGACCCTGAATGTTCCCACAACGAATGCTCTAGACAAACTGAAACGTGTTCGGCGTTGCCGGCTGGCGTACTCAAATCGAGTTTTCTACTCAAGTCAAGTCAATAGGAGCCTATGGACGAGCGTACTCAAATCGAAAATACTTAAATCGATGCGTACTCAAATCGGGGGTCCACTGTATTATGTTGTCAGGAAATAAGGAATTATTACTTTCTTTTATTTTATGGAAAAGATATTCATGACTATTTTATACTTCATTATCCTTATTAAAAATCAAAGGTGACTATTCTATTATTTTCAAAATATAACAAACTAAAACAAACTGAAATCCATGAAAACTACAAATTTGATTTGTTTGGTTGGCATTCAATTATTTATATTCAGGAGTCAAATTATTATTATTATTATTATTATTATTATTATTATTAAAAAAAAAGTCCAGCTGCCAGACTTCTCAACAATGGCTGGATATCTGGTCAAAACCTGACTCAGACAGACATCTGGTGCATCCCGTTATTTATATTACATATTAACTCATTCAGGCCTGGATTTTTTTTCATAGTAGTAGTATTGAAGCACATGTATGATGTGTGCTCCCAGCCTGATTGAGTTAAAGCAAGCAAGTAGTTTAGCTAAAACTCAATCTATATGCCTGCAGAGTGCAAACTGGTGCAGCTGCATCATTATACTAACTTGTGAATATAAAAATGTCACTACAAGGGTTAGTCAACTGGTAGTCTAACACAGGCCTAAGATTAACTTAAAAAATATACATTATTTCAGATGGAAGATAGAAACATTAAGTACTGCATCATACTATTATGGTACTTACCATGTTTATGAAAGTCAAATATTTAAAAGGGCCTCCGTATAGAGATGTTGCTGCTACTACTTCTGGAGGTAGACTTATATCAAACAGATAGACATAAATTCCATATGAATAATGCACCACCAAAATGAAATGACTGACTGATGGAAATACATTCATTTCTTATCCTTTAATATATTCACTATTTACAAATTTAAAAGATGGTCAATGGACACTTTTCAAATTCCTTGGAATATGCCAACTTAGTTAATTTATATAATGAAATTTTAAAAAAAAGATAAAGGCTTTGGCCTATCCTGTAATTGAAAACTGAGCTAGAAGTAAAGTTATAAAAATAATTTTAGGAAGTAACCCATTACATATCCATATTATTACCTTATTTTATAATTACTACTCCAGTACCCTGCCAAAATAACGTGAACACCATCCTAAAGCAATGGAATAGTCATGTGGCACCATCTTCTTGAAACATGATGTCTTTCAAGTGAAATCTCCATTCCAAATCTAAGAGACTCAAGACTTTCTCAAATAATCATTTTCAATTCCCTGAATGCCCTTTTCTTATTTTCAATCATTTTAGCTATTTCCCTATTCCACTTGGTATTCCTAACAATTCTGAAAGGAAAACATCAACATTGTACATCCTCTAAAATTTCTTTGAATCTAGACCACATCTCAATAAAATTTTTATTGGCAAATTCATTATCCCACTTTACTGAGCCTAACAATTCCCTAAATTTACTACAGTCACCTCTCGAGAAGCAAGAAACTAGATCCCTATTTAATTCTATCTTAATAAATCAAATGGTCACTATTCCTTAATGACTCTTTCTACAAGTTCCCTAATAACCTCATAATCATTGGATAGAACCAAATCTAAGATTGCTTCATCCCTAGTTGGTTTGTTTACAAATTGTGTTTGAAAACAATCATTATAGCAGTTAATGAAGAAGTTACCTTCCCTATTATTTCCTTCTAAAAGGCTTCAGTCTACATGAGGCAGGTTGAAATCTCCATAATTAATGTCCTAGTGCTACAATCTTTATTTATTTCCTGGACAATACTATCATCTTCCTGCATTTGGTTTGGAGGTCTGTAAAATGCACCTTTCCAAATATACTCTACTTGATACACAAATAACCCAAATTGATTCTACCCTGTTGTCTAATTTAACCTGTTGATACCAAGATATGCATTTTCTATCACTCATGGATCTGAGATGGAGAGAGAGGGGATACTTTTATATTTTTTCAGATATAATTTTATAATTTTGGTCACTTTAGTAGATAAATATTACATATATCAATTTCAAATACATGATAAATAATTGTGTATTGAATATATATATATGTATGTATATACCATATTTTTTGGTGTATAAGACACCCCCCTATTTTCAAGGCCTTTTTTTCAGGAAAAAAATTATGACCAACTGCCTAGTTGTCAGAAAATGTCCGTAATTTTCTACCAGCGAGGCTGACTTTTGTTAAAGCCCTCCATCAAAAGTATGGTGATACATTTTCTTTCACCCATACTCATTATAAGAAAATAGTATTAAGTATACAGGAAACTATACTACAGGGTGTCCCATAAGTTGGGCATCATAGGAAAAATAAAAAAAGGCAAAAAAAAGCTTTTATTTACAGAATGTGCTCAATATGTCCACCATTGTTTTCAATACACAAATTCAGACGTGATACCCAGTCAGCAAGCACACGGTGAATGATGTCAGGAGTAATGGTGTTACATGCTCCAATAATGCGCTGCCGCAAATGTTTAACACTCCTAATTTTCTCTGCATATACCAGCGCTTTCAAGTGGCCCCAGAGATAAAAATCTAGTGGTGTGAGATCTGGGCTTCTAGCTGGCCATTCCACAGGCCCTCAATGTCCTATCCAATGACCAGGGAATTGTTGGTACAGGTATTGCCTTACTTGGGTGCTGTAATGTGCAGGAGCGCCATCTTGCTGGAACCATGTTGGGAAATTTCCTTCTTCATTCAAGACACTGGGAAATGCTTCTTCCTTGAGCATACGTAGGTAGGTGCCTCCAGTGACATGTTCAGCAAAAAAGAGGGGGGCCTATGATGCGATCCTTCCAAATGCCCACCATACCATCACCCGAGATGCACCTTGTTTCTTTGAAGAGGTATACCAGTGAGGTTGTTTTGAGACCAGTAGCAGGTGTTCTGTCGATTTACCTCACCATTTCCATAAAAAAGAGCCTCGTCACGAATAGAATGGTGGATGGGAAATTGGCATCCTGAGCATACTGTTCCGTAGCCCATTCACAAAATTCCATCCGCCAGTCGGGATCATCTTCACTTAATTTCTGTAGGATCTGAAGTTTATATGGATGCCATTTGTGAACCTGAAGAATGCGATGGATGCTACTTTTTGACACTCCCGTCTTGGTGGGCAATCGCTGAAGAGACTTATTGGGACTTCTGTTAAAATGAGCCAGGATAGCAGTCGCTGTATCATCGTCAGTGGACTTCCTTGAAGGTCCACTGCGTGGTTTATCTTCTATGGATCCTGTTTCCTTAAACTTTGCAACAAGTCTGCTAACACAACTCTGTGTTATTGGCTCGCGGTCTAGATGCAGTCTGTTAAATTCAGCAGCAGCCTCTCTTTGACTCCAATTTCCTATGAGTAGAATTATCTGGATTCATTCTTCCTTGCTCACAGACATTATGGCCTGTAGAAAGAGAAAAATATGAATTATGGTTTGTAGAAATAGAAAAATATGAATTTCTCCTATGATGCCAGACTTATGGGACACCCTGTATATGTTATGAAACATAAAAGTAAATCATTATACAATATGTACTGTTTTTCTTGTTATCAGTGGGTTGGGAAGAGTAGAAACTTGGTGCAAAATTTGCCAAACTAATACACAGTCAGGAGGGACTAAGAGATGATGAATTTTTGTAAAAATCCATCAGTTCTTCTAGCCCATATAAAGGTAATATTATGACCTTCGGTGTATAGGATGCAGGGTGATTTTGAGACCCCTTTTTTGGAAAAAAAGTGTCTTATACACCGAAAAATACAGTATATATGGGCTACATCATTAGGGTGTGTCAAATTTTTCAACTTTCAAATTCCAAATATGAGGGGTGCTAAAAGTTGCAGCATGACTTAGGAATTCTAAAGATATTTTTGTTAATTTAATATAATTTAGTTTTGCTTGGTAAGAAGCTACATAAAAATAGTGACTTTTTTGACTTTTTTGTGGAATTATATAATAATTATTATATTAATAATTATATATGCTGTATATATAATGCACTGCTGTTTTTGCTTATTTCACAGGTTGAAACATATTCATCAGTGTGCTGAAGATTACTTGTCCATCAGTGCTACCATCCTAACCAATGGGAATTGACCTACAATGGCTTCTAAAAGGAGGACAAGACTGGGGACATTCACACATATGAGCAACCTAATTGGAACTGGTAGAGAGTTGTTGCCCTCTGAACTCCCAACTCTGCGAGACATTCTGAAATATGGGCTACTGCTAAGAGAACAAAGTGGTGAGGATGTGAGAAACTACCCAGCAGCCAGTCTTGCAAAGGACATTTACCCTAAAGTGCTTGAAAAGTGGGAACGAGCAAACAGTTCTTTTGTAGCCCCCGTTGTAAATTCACGAGTCACAATCTTAAACAAGATCCAAGAGAGCTGGGAGCAGGCCAAAAACATATCTCTTGGGAGAGGAAAGCTACATGTCAAAGAGGCTTTCATTGCAAAACTTGACAAGCTTTTTGACATCCTCAGTTGCAAGTGTAAAATTGTTCTCTGCTCTGAATTTGGCTGCCTTGCAGATGCTGGTTACAAAAACGAAACTCACATTAACTGTACATGCCCTAGGGAGATGAAGATCCCTGTGAAGGAACTTGCTTTCATTAAAGGTCAGAGACAAGTCTGGTTCTATTGGACCACATCAGATTGGCTTGCCAGATCAACCTGAGCACAACAGACAAGTCAAAAGCAGAAGCAGCAAGAAGACGAAAGAAGAAGGCTTGCTGATATAAGCAGACAAGTGAGCAGGATGTTTCAATGCCATCAAATGAAATAATTTTCTCTGATGATGAAAATGAAGAACAAATAGCTGATGCTCAAGATGGAAAGGATGGAAGTTATGAAGTGACATTAGAAATACCAAGCACATCTTCAACTTCCACTAAAAAGCCAGAGTACAACACATTAGAAATACCTAATGTTGCTATGCATAGCATCAGATATGGTGTTGGCCTGCGTGCCACAGCTGCCATCACCACTGCTGCCTTGATTACTGAAGAAGACAAGAGACTTGTAGTTGATCACAATAAAGTCAAGAGGGCTCAAGAAAAAGTTATGAGATCCCTGGATCAGGAATTTGATGATCTTTGTAAGAAGGGTGAAATTGACTGCATCTTCTTTGATGGCCGTCAAGATACAACTAAAGTTATGCTGAAAGCAGACAATTCAGATCGTCGGTTCCCCAGCATCATCAAATAAGAGCATTATTCTGTGTGCAGTGAGCCAGGTGGAAGATATCTCTACCACTTCACTCCTGAGAAAGGCTCAATGAGAAAAAACCTGCTGAAGTTATTGCTGATAATCTTGTAGATTTCATGAAGGGCATTGATAAAAGCCTGCAGGCCATTGGAGGTGATTCTACAAATGTTAACACTGGCTGGGAGGGTGGTTCCATGCATTGGGTAGAGGTCAAGCTTTGCCGTAAGCTGATCTGGTTGGTTTGTGCCATCCACACTAACGAGTTACCCCTGCGACACTTGATCACAGCACTGGATGGGAAGACCTTGTCTAAAAACAAGTGGACAGGTAACATTGGCAAGATGCTAGACACTGCAACCGAACTTGAAATTGATCCTTCATTCACCAAACTCTCAATTGGAGAGCCTCTTACTTCACTGAGTGACGATGTCGTAAAGGATATCTCTACTGATCAAGCGTACGGGTATAGGATCACACAGGCCATAAGGACAGGAGAACTTCCCACAGATCTGGCCCTTCTTGAAATTGGTCCAGTGAGCCATTCAAGGTGGTTGACAACAGCAAACAGGCTTTGTCGCATATGGGTTTCAAAACATGGCCTTAAAGGCAAAACCCTCAACAACTTAAGATTGATAGTGGAATACATTGTTGGTGTGTGCTACCCCTGTTGGTTCAACATCAAAGTAAAACACACTTGGGTGGAAGGCCCACGCCACATCTTGTTTCAGCTGCGGCTAGTTAGGCTGCAAAAGAAGGCTGTAGTGGATGCTGTTTTGCCAACCATCAAGCGCTCAGCATGGTATGCATTCAGCGAAATGATAATCCAGACACTCTTGTGCTCAGATGACAGTGAGGAGAGGAGAGCTGGTGTCCAAAAGATTGTTGACATGAGGGGTGGAGATGATGACACACTTGGAGGTCTTTCTGTACGTCCCAGGAAGACACCTTCCATCAACCCCAGTGCTTCTTCCATGTTGGAGCTGACAGACTGGTCTGATGGGGTATTTGAACCTCCTTCGACATGTAAACTGACTACAGCGGAAGTAAAGAAGTTCTTTGACAAGCCTATGCAAGTTCCACAGTGGCCCTGTCATGCTCAGTCAATAGAGAGGTGTGTGAAACAAGTCACAGAGGCAGCAGGCAGGGTGTATACTAGGGTGACAATAAAAATCGAAAGTTGGAGTTTTTTATTGGCCATTTGTTCAATGCTGCTACTACATGAGAAAACAATGTACTGTAAATATTAGGTCATTCAGATAATATTTAAGGGTGTCTCAAGTGAGGTAAATAATTCTCCTTATAACAAAAATTAATTATTTATTACCTAGTAAAAATAAATTAATATTTTTTTTAATTAATGTAAATAAACGTTAGTTTTAGTTCATAAGGTTTAAGTGCAGGCATACTCCAATCGTAATAAGTAAATAATATATTTACTAAATATATTCCAGGGTGTCTTTCATTCAATTGTAGACCACCCATTAATTCTTGCTTTTCCTCAAGCCATACCCCTTTTTCAATGTACCAGGCTGAGACTTCCTATGATCCTCAACAACCTGCAAGAGATGTTGGCGCTGTTCTTCATTCTTCGTAATCTTTGTATTGAAGGCCTGGATCAAGGCAATTCCCCTCTCTGCCATGTCATTGATGACTTTTAGTCCTTCAACTATAGTCAAACCAGTCTTGAAATCTTCGTCGTCCAGCCAGGTCTCTGGTTCCTTGGACAAGAAACCATCATTAATTTTTAGAAGTTCAAGGAGAAGCTTTGATCCTTTCAAGGCAAAGTCTGAGAGCTGCTTTGTTGAAATGGAAGAAACAGCAGGTATTGGGGCTCGCTTTGGAGGATCTTCAGCAGCTTCTTTTTCGAGGATTGATTGAGCGATATTCTTTTTCGTCGTTGCATTGATACCTTTATCAAAGAGTACGAGACCAATCAAGTACTCACTGAGGTACCATAAGTGACGACCGAGGACACTAAGGCAGGATGCTGAGATCTTTTCATCGTGGTACTTTGCTAGGTCTTGAAGAAGCTTCAAATCATTCGCGGGAGCAGATGAAGGACTGCTGGCCGTGAACCACGCGCTGACATATAACTCCAGGGCAAAAAATACAAATCGTTTTAAGCCAGACATTTCACGAGTTGTAAGTCTGAACTGATGGGAAAGCAGCAAGATTTTTAATGAATAAATTACTTTTGCCATCCAACGTGCTCGGTGAAGTGCTCCAGGTTGCCGAAACCTAAAGTTAGGTAAATTACCTCCAAGGATTGTAATTGACAACTCCAAGAATTCACGGTAATCATCCCTCGGCTGATGTTTTGTCAGATATAGATTCCAGCCCCCTCTCGATGGCCCTGTATATATATTTATATACTTGTATATATTATCATAGGAAATCAAATTCAGTTCCAAATTTATATAATTTAAACATCAAACTATGCCAACAATTAATGAAACTTTTCTAGAACAATTTCCAATAATAATATAATCAATGTATCAAAATAAAAAATATTACCTTAGATATCTTAAAAGAATCGGGAGAGAACTTCTAAGCGTTGTTTTCAGTCAGGCAGTCATATGCAAAATGAACTTGAAGCACCAAAAGCTGATCATCCAAAGATTGATACACATCATATTATTTAACGATTTATTTATAAAAATTTTAATTTAATGAAATAAATTAATCGATTTGCATAATCTATAGTATGAAATAAAGGAAACAATTCTATTAAATTATATAATACACTTGCATTCTCGAAACATTTTTGTTTTTGAAGCATTGTCGAAACTCGTTCATTCTTGAAATTTCTTCCGCGCGACAGTTTCATTCATGTGACTCGAGGCACCCCTAAATGCTTTCCAAATTCCATGAGATTTCGTCTACGGTGTTTCCTCATAGGGTGGCAGCATTGGACAAATGGCCGGCAAATTTTTTTGAATTTCAAATTTTATCCCTATAAGAAGTTGTCACCCTAGTGTATACACATGAGAAACGTGAGGGCTATATCAGAGGCCAAGAAGCAAGTCGGCGGCTGATGTCCAAGAATGAATCAAAGCAAGACTTTATGAAACTTGTTGTTTAAATATTTTTTTTTACTGATGTCATTACTTTCTAAAGTTGTTTTATGATTACAAGGATATGTTTTATGATTACTAGGATATGTTTTATGCAGAGAAACTAAAATTTTTCTAGCATTACCTGACATTTTGAGAAGATAAAATTAATAAATGTTGTTTTCCGAGAGCAATTTATGTGCTTTTTAATCAAACGTAGATTTACCAAGCTAAGTGTTGAGCAATCACAAAAATAATAGCAGATTTGAATTCTTCACATCCAAAAACATATTTTTAAAACCCCTCAGTGAAGGAATTGGCAAAAATTAATTTTCACCTCCCAAATTGACACACCCTACTACGACTTAGGGCGGGTCATACTATGCATTTTTTTTAAATCAATGGAGAGGGGTGTTCAAATGACATATTTTGGTGTATAGAACACAATTCTGAAGAAAATATTTAATTCTGATAACCCTAACCTACATCATTTTGCAGTTGATTATTATTAAATTATTGGTTATTTTACTATTGTAGTTACCCCAGAATATGTCTTCTCACGTTTTCTATCATGGCTGCTCACGTTATCTCTCATAGAGCATTGTTCTAACTAATTCATATAAACACGTATAATGTAATCTATACTATAATAAGAGAGCCGTCCATCCGTCTGTGTCTGTCCGTCCGTCCGTCACACTTTCAGCGTGTGTGCGTGCGTGCATTTGTGTTTCAGCGTGTGTATGTGTGTGTGTGTGTGCGTGCGTGCATTTGTGTGTTTCAGCATGTGTGTGCGTGTGTGTGTGTGTGTGTGCATGCATGTGTGTGTTTCAGCGTGTGTGCGTGCATGCATGCATGTGTGTGTGTGTGTCTGTTCCAGCCACAGCTCCAAAGTGAAAGCAGTTACAAACATAAAACTTCACACACATATTGATTAGGTCCCGAGGTTGTGCACCTGGGTGTTGAATGCCCGGTTAGGTCAACTGTACGCCCTTGACTATTGGTTAGGTTAAGTTAGGTTAGGTTAAGCTTTAATGAAAATATCACGACAACCTAACCAACTAACCTAACTGTTGTGCACCTGGGTGTTGAATGCCCGGTTAGGTCAACTGTACACCCTTGACGATTGGTTAGGTTAAGTTAGGTAAGGTTAAGCTTTAACGAAAATATCACGACAACCTAACCAACCCAACCCAACCTAACCAACCCAACCTACCCAACCCAACCTAACCAACCCAACCTAACCAACCCAACCCAACCTAACCCTACCTAACCTAACCCAACCCTACCTAACCTAACCCAACCCTACCTAACCCAACCCTACCTAACCCAACCCTACCTAACCCAACCCTACCTAACCTAACCCTACCTAACCTAACCCTACCTAACCTAACCCTACCTAACCTAACCCAACCTAACCCAACCCTACCCAACCTAACCCAACCCTACCTAACCTAACCCAACCCTACCTAACCTAACCCAACCCTACCTAACCTAACCCAACCCTACCTAACCTAACCCAACCCTACCTAACCTAACCCAACCCTACCTAACCTAACCCAACCCTACCTAACCTAACCCAACCCTACCTAACCTAACCCAACCTACCTAACCTAACCCAACCCTACCTAACCTAACCCAACCCTACCTAACCTAACCCAACCCTACCTAACCTAACCCAACCCTACCTAACCTAACCCAACCCTACCTAACCTAACCCAACCCTACCTAACCTAACCCAACCCTACCTAACCTAACCCAACCCTACCTAACCTAACCCAACCCTACCTAACCTAACCCAACCCCCCTACCTAACCTAACCCAACCCTACCTAACCTAACCCAACCCTACCTAACCTAACCCAACCCAACCCTACCTAACCTAACCCAACCCTACCTAACCTAACCCAACCCTACCTAACCTAACCCAACCCTACCTAACCTAACCCAACCCTACCTAACCCAACCCTACCTAACCTAACCCAACCCTACCTAACCTAACCAACCCTACCTAACCTAACCCAACCCTACCTAACCTAACCCAACCCTACCTAACCTAACCCAACCCTACCTAACCTAACCCAACCCTACCTAACCTAACCCAACCCTACCTAACCTAACCCTACCTAACCTAACCTAACCTAACCTAACCTAACCCAACCCTACCTAACCTAACCCAACCCTACCTAACCTAACCCAACCCTACCTAACCTAACCTAACCCAACCCTACCTAACCTAACCCAACCCTACCTAACCTAACCCTACCTAACCTAACCCAACCCTACCTTACCTAACCTTACCTTACCTTACCTAACCTTACCTTACCTAACCTAACCTAACCATACCATTCAATTAACCTAACCATTCAATTAACCTAACCATTCAATTAACCTAACCATTCAATTAACCTAACCATTCAATTAACCGAACCTAACCATTGTGCACCTGGGTGTTGAATGCCCGGTTAGGTCAACTGTACACCCTTGACGATTGGTTAAGTTAGGTTAAGCTTTAACGAAAATATCATGACCCAACCAACCAACCAACCAACCACCCACCCCCACCCACCCCAACCCAACCTAACCATACCATTCAATTAACCTAGCTAATAACAGCCTTCGAACTACAAAAAATATTCCGGCCCTTTACTTGGATATGTTTTACTACCCGCACGTAGGGCGGGTCTTTAGCTAACCGTCAGCGAAGCAACGGGTATTGTACTAGTTCATATAATAATAATAATATTTAAATACTCAAATAAAAGGTGTGCCATTCCACTTAATTGTAATTATCATACAGTTTGGTATATGAAATATTTTGATGGTTTTCTGGCGCGCATAAGGCCATTTTCTGAGCCACCTTTCTCAGAGGCTAGAATGTAACGTTTCAGAACATTCTAAAACGTTTTGTGAAATATTTGAAGTGACTCATGATTTATGTAGCTATTTTACTACCTCGGCTTGCAGTGAGGGGATAGATTTAGTGATTATCTACTGATATTTTTTTTGTTACTGTTCACATGTGAGTATTATTCTGTTATATTTTAGAAAAAGCTATTTCTACGCATATTATAGTGATACATTGAGCAAAATTTAATTAACAACTTTGATTTGAGCTAAAATTAGGTGGTTCATTTTTAGTTGATGAGGGGGAACAGTTCGAGAAGAAGTGCAGGGAGGAGGGGGGGGGGGGATCTCTTGCATCCTCTTTGATGGGCGGATTGACCTGACCAATGTGATGATGGAAGCTGAGGGCAGTGACCAATCTTTTCCCACAAAGATCAAGGAAGAACACTATAGTGTTGTTAGTGAGCCTGGCAGCTACTATCTGTTCCACTTTACCCCAGAGAAAGCAACTAAAGAGGAGTCACATGCGGAGAAGATTGCTAAGGTCCTGTTTGCCTGGCTGAAAGAGAGGGGTTATGATAAGACCTTGTTGGCCATTGGAGGAGACTCAACAAATGTCAACACTGGTGTGAAAGCAGGAGTAATGCGGAAGCTGGAGCTGCACCTGGGGAGAAAGCTGGTCTGGTTGGTGTGCAACCTGCACACTGTTGAACTTCCCCTGTGCCATCTCATTGTTGACCTTGATGGCCCTACTCTGTCAGACAAAAAATTATTCGGGCCAATAGGAAAGCTCCTTGATTCTGCTACAGACTTTGATATCAATCCAAACTTCACCCGAATCTCTGTTGGCCCTCCACTGATCAAGCTTCCTGACAAGGTCATTCAAGATCTCTCAACTGATCAATACTACAGTGCCCGCGAAAAGTATCCGATCACTCAAGAAAATACAATATTTTCCCTTGATATTCAGAGACACGTAATTCACTTTCTATTTGTTCTAGCGACATCTGGTAACTTTGAGGTTGCTCGCTGATATGAGAGCTATCCAACGCATTCTCAAATTAGTGTTCTGGTAGCCTTCGTTGCGGGTGGCTGTGTCTCAAATTTGTCAGATTTCACTGTTTGTGTAAATTTCTTGATATTTTTTTTTTTTACAGAAAGTGGTGTAAATAAAATTTATATATAATGTGTGCTAAAAAACAACTTAAGAGTGATTGTCGAGGTGCTATTGTTGCTTTGCATGCATGTGGGAAATCACAGAGACAGATAGCTAAGGAATTAAACATATCCCAAAGTACCGTTAATTTATGGGTTTCACGGGCTAAGAACAATGGTGGCCTAACCACGCCAGTCCCTAAAAAACGATCTGGCAGACCGAGAAAAACAAATTCGCGAACAGACAAACTTATGAAACGTTTAGTATTGAAAAACCCAACAATAACTGCGAAAGAAATAAAATTTAATATGAATAATTTGTTATCTGGTGTTTCTGAACGAACTATCCAGGAGCGGCTCCAAAAAGAACTCGGATTACCATCTCGCCATGCTGCTAAGAAACCGTTCATTAATGAAAAAATGCGTAAAAAAACGTGTCGCATTTTGTAAAAAATACATTCATTGGACTGTTGATGACTGGAAGAAGGTTTTATTTAGCGATGAGTCGACATTTTTGACATTCAGAAGTTGTCCAAAAAAGGATCGCCGGCCTATTGGCTCAAATAGGATGGACCCTAAATACACCCTAAAGACAATGAAGCACCCTCCAAGTGTGATGGTTTGGGGTTGTTTCGGTTACTATGGGCGTGGAAACTTATATTTTCTTCCGAAGAACACAACTATGAATGGTGCACGGTATTTAGCAATGCTACAGGATAAACTTCCAATGGCAATGGCAATCCAAAGGACAAAAACATACATGCATGATGGTGCACCATGTCACAGGGCCAAAATAGTGACAAAATGGATTACTGACAATAAATTTGATATTTTGGATTGGCCTGGTAATAGTCCAGATCTCAATCCGATAGAAAATCTGTGGCTAATAATAAAAAATAAGGTTGAATGCCACGACACTGGCTCAGTCGAAAAATTACAAGAGGCCATCAAAAAGGTATGGTGCAAGGAAATATCAGTGGAAGTTTGTCAAAACTTGATTAAATCCATGCCAAAACGTCTAGAACAAGTCATCCAAACCAAAGGACAGATGACAAAATACTAATATAAGGTTAGTATACATTTAAACATTGTTTTTTATGTAAAAAATACAAATTTCAAGGGTGATCGGATACTTTTCGCGGGCACTGTACATACCTGCCTCATACATTGTAGTGATAACATTTTTTTTTTTTTATCTTCCCACCTCATAAGAAGAGCATTTTCATTTCTTGCAAAGGCACATTGATGTTTTTCTAGTCTTTCTGAATTTAGCTCCTTTGGTACGCCTCTATTAGAACGAATAGTACCAGTCACCATTGTATTATGCGAGTCAAGAAACTTTACAAATCAGAGGCTGTTGTACCAACTGTCTATTGTAATGTGTCTTCCTTGACCTAACAGTTTTAGCTAAGAAGACCACAATGTGTTCTGAAACTGTCAGGTTCTCAGCATCAGGTAGAGCTGGCAGTTGGAATCTGTCTTTCCCATAATACGGTACCGTATTTTTCAGTGTATACCTTTGCATAAGATGCACCCCTATTTTCAAGACCTTTTTTTTAGGAAAAAAATTATGACCAACTGCCTAGTTGTCAGAAAATGTCCGTAATTTTCTACCAGCGAGGCTGACTTTTGTTAAAGCCCTCCATCAAAAGTTATGGTGATATGTTTTCTTTCACCCATGCTCATTATAAGAAAATAGTAGGCTATTAAGTATACAGGAGACTATACTATATGTTATGAAACATAAAAGTAAATCATTATTCATTATTTTCTTGTTATCAGTGGGTTGGGAAGAGTAAAAACTTAGTGTAAAATTGGCCAAACCAATACACAGTCAGGAGGGACTAAGAGATGATGAATTTTTGTAAAAATCCATCAGTTCTTCTAGCCTATATAAAGGTAATATTATGACCTTCGGTGTATAGGACGCAGGGTAATTTTGAGACCCCTTTTTTTGGAAAAAAAGTGTTTCTTATACAGCTAAAAATGGTAGATGCTGAAGTCCCAGTTATATCCACTCCAATTTTTTTCACCATTGCACATCACGAAGATTTTTATACCAAATCATGCTCATTTAGTTTTTATAAACTGTCTAAAGCTTAATTGACCTTTCCATAGCGTAAGAGCTTCGTCTATTGCAATATGTTTACCTGCATCTACAACTTTGATGGATTTAGTTTTGAGCATTTTACATAATGGTATAGTATCTACCCCTACTCATTACTTTTGCACTAAAAAAATACACCCCTGCTATTTGACGGGTCCTTGACCAGCAGTCTCTCATTTCAGGAAATTTTACAATGCCTGTGTAGCAGTGGCGTGCGGTCCATGGAAGCAAGGGAAGCAATGCTTCCCTATTCAAAGAAAGAAGAAAATGCTGTATTATACTTTAAAGTTTAAACAGTTCAATATGTGTTAATAATTTGTACAAAATCATTTTATTATACTATTTATAGCATTTGATTGGTAATCAGGTGGATACATAGTATATACATTGGTTGCCATTCATGCAAGAACCTTTAAGAAAGCCGACGCAAAAAATCTCGAGGTGGACAACAATTGACGAAATGCATCCTTTTTCCCAATGACTTTCGCTTTTTTTTTACTGTTACAAATTGTTTCTTTCCATTCTAAAAACTCATTTAATGTTTAATAATGTAGTATTTATTGAATACAACAAGTTTCATATATAGTTTTTCTACTAAAAAATTCCATGGCCATGTTAAGCGAAAAAGATATATATTTATCATTATTTTATCCTTCCCTATGTCAAAAAGGAAGCAATTTAGATTTCGCTGTCCAGATCTTATAGTTAATTTTCTTGAAATATCTGGCAACTTATACGTGCTGTCTGCTGTCATTCTCTCATTTAAAGCGAATACATAACTACGCTAGAAATGCGCAAGGGGAAGAAAGGCTTGCAAGTTTAGCTTCAATCTCAATTGAGAAAAAGCTTCTTAAGGATATGAAAACCAATGCCTTTTACGAAGAAATAATAGATATATTTAATAAAAAAGAAAGAAGAATAGAATTAACCTATAAGTAAAGTAAGTAGATGATTATATGTGTTTTGTTTTTATTATATAAAAGTATTTTAAAGTTTTATTTTTATTATCTTTCTTGTTTTTGCTTGAATTGCTTCCCCTTGACGAAAAATCACCACACGCCACTGCTGTGTAGATACTTAGTACGAAAAACACGTACATTTCATCATTTGTTACATCATGCCATTTCAAATTGTTTATTGTACTTTTCAGTTGAGGATTTTGCTCAAAAAATTGTCTTGCCTTATCATTTACACACTGGCCAATATATGCAACTACATTGTGGGGGTTGTGAAGTTTCTCACAACCCCCCCGTGATTTTCAAATTCCCCAATTTTTGGGGGTTGTGGAGTTTTTCATAAAAAAGCTTCACCCTAGTTTTCAAGTCCTATCTGGGTCCCCTCTCACAAGTTTTTCTTTCCCCACAGGAGTAGTTAGGAAACCATTAATGGTAATTAGGATTAAGGTTATGAAACCTGAATAGACCCTTAATACAGACCTCCTGTCAGAAGCCAAGGAAGTGTGGAAAGCCTTTAAAAGGTAGGAGTTTTTGTAATCCTTGGCTAGAGTTCATTTGTATTTCACCATCATTATCATGGTTAATTATTATTATTAAGGGTAGACATACATATAGGTTGTTGAAACTGACTGAGTATAGATAGGTTTGCCACCTTGTCATGTAACTAGCTAGAGAACCAATTATCATTATTATAGGTCACCAGTCATATTATTCCAGAGTTAGGTTTTTGCCCATGCTTGTTTGGCAATGATTATAGGTTGATTAACTCATGTGAGATAGGTTTGCCATAATTGTCAATGTTTGTAGTTTTTATTTTGTATGTTGGTTATTTATTATTTATGTGCTTTGATTTCATGAGTAAATTATGTTTTCCAGTGATCAATTATGAAGTCATGATTCCAGTTAATGTTTGTGGTTAATTGCCTGTTATGTTGTTATTATTGTGATTAATGGTGCTAGATGCATGTAACTAATAATCTTGTGTTGTCTAGGCAACCTGTTTGGGATTCAACTCACGTGGTCCGGATTCATCAGGCTTGGATTGTGGGTCCCATCCAGTGGGAGCTACGCAGTTTGTGTCAACCACTGTTGGCCACTGGATCTGCCCTGAAATCAGGCCTGTGACCCTAACCCTACTAACTAGCCAGCCAATAAAGGAATTGGAACTCAGGTCATAAAAGGGGGGGTCAAGTTTGGAGGGTAGTTAAGCTGGGACAAGGGTTAACATTCTGTGCAAGTCATTTCCGGTACTTTTCTCCCACTTGTTTCTATCCTTTCTGCCAAATCTCACTAAGGGTTCTTGGGGCTCCAGGTGTTTTGTCAAGTGCGGTGCATTGCCAGTCCTTTTGTTATGTTTATGCTGTCACACTGAATAGTTGTTTTTTCAGATATAATAAAGAGAAAAACCCAAGTAGTTTACTTCTATTAGGTCTACCTTTGAATTCTAGCCCTTTCTTGGACCCTGAGCGGTTGGGTCTCTTACTCAGTGGAGAGTCAGATTGAGACACCTGCACTAGGGGAAGTCCTTTACAGTTAATGTGCGAGTCGGACCTGAATAACCTGGAAATAAACCACTGACCAGAGAGGCCTTCCTAGATACCAGAGGAGATTACATCTTTGCCCAGTCTCTTGACTGTTCCGAACCCAGAAACGTAAAAGGTGCTGGGTGGTTGGAAACACAGATACTCGGGGACTACGGCCTACGCCGCCACCGTAGCATACTTTTTGGCATCCCCAGCGGGATTGGTTGAGAGATTGGTTGAAGATAGTAAAGTTTAAAAAGGGGAACAGGGGAGAATGTCGAACCCAGAGATGACCCAGAGTATTGAGGTTGCTGAGGAAGTTAGTGGACAGCTTGGTGAGGGGTAGTGGCATCCGCCACCCAATCCCCACTGAGAGATATTGAGGATCAACTCGTGAATTACCGGTCTACTACTGCGGGTACAACTTCTGACCAGGATGTGTATGCTCTCAGAAGAGTGGCATTGACAGTAGCCACCTGGTTAGAACAAGTGAGCAGCCCTGAACAGCCCAGGTTTCGAATAGACGATGGAGCCAATGGCCCTGCTATGAACTGGGGAGAAGAGAGAATGATGGGTCCCTCCCAGGAGAGTGATTCATTTGGGACAGAAGCCGAAGACCTGAACCGACTACCAGGAGCCCAAAGGTGGGCCAAATCACCCCCTACCTTTCAGGCTTCAGAAAGCCAGCCCAGACCAACAGTCAACCGGAGACCTCCTATGAAGTTTCACCGAGAGCTTGGGGAGACAAATGGGGAGGATGAACCAGGGACATTTACCGCAAGACAGGGGTCCCACCACCCACCCAGCCAACCACTGCCAACATTGGCAACAGAGCAGCTCCTGGAACGCCTTGCTAAAGCTCTAGAGAAACTAGATGGGCGCCGCTTTCCTCAACCATTGCCATTTGATATATCAGATGGGAGAACATTCGAAGAATTTAGGAAGGAGTTTGAGGATTATGCTGACAATACAGTAGCAGGAGGACACAACTACTGGAAAGCGGCATTGCGAGAGTGTCTTATGGGAAAGATGAGAGGGGGTTTTGATTTAATTGACCGACCAGGGATGCCATACGGAGTTGTCAGGAAGAGACTGCAGACTTACTACAGAGAACTCCATTCTACCGTGACAAGAGACAAGCGAGAGGCATTTACTAATGCTCAATTACGACCCAGTGAGACCTTATACCAGTATGCAACCAGGTTAGAAACTGTGTGGATGGCTGCAATGCCCGAAGGCAAGAAGTGGATAGTGAACCGAGAGTTGCTTGACTCAGAATCAGTGATTCTAATGCAAAAACGGAACCGATTGTTGCGACAGGTGCATGGGCTATTGGCCCAGTCAAAGCCCCTACCAGAGGGAAAACCTGCCTTGAGGCCGTTTAAGCGGAACTGGCGGGAATTACAGTTAAGGAGTGGGGTGATAGTACATCAAAGTAGGACTGGGTATATTAGCTGTGTAGTACCTTCCACATTGCTCGTGGATATGGCCCTCAGTTTCCACATGGAAATGGCACATATTGGGCGTAATAAGTTGGTGGAAGCGTTGCGACTGTTTGTGTGGCACCCGGATTTGTATAAAGTAGCTAGTGACATCTGTATTACCTGTGAAACCTGTCAGTTGTATAAAGTAGCTAGTCAGCCTATCATCCCACCAACCTTGAAGATAAAAACTGAACATCCTTTTGAATTAGTGGCTGCTGATATTGTGGTTTTCCCACGCACCCAGCTAGGGTACCTTGGTTGTCTGGTGATGGTTGACCATTTTAGCAAGTGGGTTGTGGCTCGCCCATTAAGAACAAAAAGGTCATCTACCATTATCCAGTTGATGGAGCATGATATATTCCCCAACTTGTTAAGAATTCCTCGGAGGCTCCTGACAGACAATGGACCTGAATTCCGTTCGGAGGAGTTCCAAGAGTTCCTTGATCGCTATGGGATTATGCATGTTTATACTAGTCCACTTAAGCCTGCTAGCAATGGTGCTGTTGAACGTGTAAATAGAACAATTGGAGAGTTCTTGAGGAGCTTGGGACAAACAGGAGTGGAATGGGATACAAATCTGGTAACAGCTGTGATTACCTATAACAATACCTTCCATGCTGAAATAAAGACCACCCCTGCGGACTGTCTCTTGGAACAACGTCACCAGAATATTGCTACTGTAGTTGTTCCCCCTCAATTGCGAGAAATATGGAAGGAGGGCCATCCACGGTTTGCACCCTTCCAGGTTGGCCAGAAAGTAGTCAAGAAGATCATTACCAGTGACCGGAGCACCTCACGGAAGTTCTCCCCCAAGTATACTGGGCCTTACAAGGTTAGTCAAGTACACAGTAATGGAGTATCCTATGAATTGACCACATCAACTGTTGAGGGCACCCCCCGAGTTATAAAAGCTCATCATACCCATTTGAAGGCCTGGCATGAACCCCCAAAATATCTACAGAAGCATAGGAGGGAACAGGAATTGCAGAAAGTACCTGAGATGCCTGAGACCTGGATCCCGGACTTACCATCAAGTGCCGCACGCATACCCTTTCCCTGGCATAGGGGTGGCACCACTTTAGATGATGGCCCTGAATATTCCTTTGAGGGCTTTGGTACCCCTGAAGTGGAATCCCGGGTAGCTTTCATGGGGAACTCCAGTGTTGGGACCAGTGCTTCGGATACAGATGAGGAACACTCTTCTTCAGAGAAATATCACCGGTTGAATACACTCCTGAATGCGCGACAAAGTATTACCTGGAGAGACCCTTTGGTAGAGTATTGGGAGTATGATGGGACTAGTAATTTTAGTGCTGAGACAACTGCTGGAATGGAAGGGTGTCCGCCAGTGGAGCTAAACTGTGGAGATGTGCCTCCAATTACTCAGCATTCGGGGGAGACAGATTTTCAGACACCCGTTGAGGAGATTCAGGCCGGGGCATTTCCAGTGGGGGAGCAAGTTTTTCGAACTATGCAGGAGTCAGAAGGTAATGATATACCTTCACTTGGTTATGAGAATTCTCCGATTTTGGTAGGGTCATTAGAATCAATTTTCAACAGTACTCCCATGAGTGAGTCTTGCCTCATGAGTCCCCAAACCATACCCCCCTTTCAAGAAAATCAGTTGTGGGGTGCTGGTTCTGAAAATGAGTCTGGGCAAACTGAGGTCCAGGGTAATGTGACAGATTCGCATGAATATCTGGACACACTGGAAGATGATGCTCCATTGGATGGATTAAAATTGGCCCAGCAATCATTGAGACTTGTACAACAGTCGCTAGATGTAGCTAATGATGCATTGAGTACTCTGGAGAATTCGTTCCTTGGGTTCACTGATTCCATGCCCGGCTCACCTCAAGTCCCTCAATCTCAGTCTTGCCATGTTAGTTTTAGCCCTGTGCAGTCAGGATTCACCACATGTCAGGAGATACTAAATGAGTATAGACAGAAGGTTCGTGCCTGGACTAGCCATCATCGTCATTTCCAAGCTGAGACCAAGACTTCACGATCAGAGAAACTTAACTTACCCCAGTCAGGGCTCAACCGGCCATTCACACGCTCCTGTGGCAATCCTGCAGAATTACCAAATGTACAACCACAGACCCTTGAGTACAGAATCAGAGGCAACCGAGTAAACTGAAGTGAAGTATTGTGGGTAAATCTGTTATAAAATACACTCTAAGATAACTAGATTTGGGGTTTTCTTTCCTGTGAGAGGATACCCAATGTACTCGGCACTCGAAAGGGATGTAAGAATGGATTATTCATTGATTTCTGCTTTATTTTTGGGTGTATAACCAGGGGAGGGGTAGTTAGTGAACCTTTTGTTCTGAAGGGGTCAATAATTAAGTGTTCTAGGGGAGTAAGCAGCCTGGAGAAACTTCTGAGGGAAAGATATGGGATGATGCATGCTACTGACTTGCGACTAATTGACATTCCAGTCGTTTGAAAAAAAAAAAAAAAAAAAAAACAGAGTGAAGATTTGGCCCATTCTTTTCTTTCATTTGATTTCCTTTGACCGGAATACAGTGGCACTTCTAGCCTTGATTTGGTTTCCTTCTTTTCTTCTTCACTGTTCCTACTGATACTCTGGTTTAAAAAAAAAAAAAAAAAAAAACCCTCCCAACTTGAATTCCCAGAGGATTTGAGTGAATACACCTGGCTGAAGTGGTGGAGGAACAAAGGGGTTACTAGCCAGATTTCCCCCATGGTATAGTGTGGGAAGAACACTACAGTCAAATTTATGGGTCCTGGTCTCTTGATCCAGGGTCAAGGGAAATAGAGGCAGTGAAGTGAATCAAGCAAGAAAAACCCAGTGAATGTTGTGACCCAAAAAGGGGGTTGGAGGATTTCTGGGTAGAAACTGTAGGTTGTGCCAGAAGCAAGGAGGTGATACCCGTGAACAATGTGTAGATTAAGTGAAACAAAAGTGGTGCTTACAAAAAAAAAAAAAAAAAAAAAAAAAAACACTGCCAGTATTTACCATGTACATATTGGGAATTAATGTACAATGTTAGTGGTACCAAATGGATTACTGTAATAATGAGATTTGGGCATTTGGCTAAGTTGACCTAGTTATGAAATGGTTTTTCCCTCTGTTATAATTGGCCAGTTTGAGTAAAGCAATTGTTATTAGATAAGTCTGTAATAATTTGTGGTACTAATGAGTTTTAATGTAAGTGTAGGTTAGCTAACTGGGAGGGTCAGCATGGTTTTGATGCAATAACTTTTATAATGTATACTCCCATGTTTAGATTGTCAAGCGATGCATTATCCTGTTAGGGACCATGAAGGAGGAAAGAATTGTGAGGGGGGTTTTTTCTTAGGGGGAAGGAATGTGGGGGTTGTGAAGTTTCTCACAACCCCCCCGTGATTTTCAAATTCCCCATTTTTGGGGGTTGTGGAGTTTTTCATAAAAAAGCTTCACCCTAGTTTTCAAGTCCTATCTGGGTCCCCTCTCACAAGTTTTTCTTTCCCCACAGGAGTAGTTAGGAAACCATTAATGGTAATTAGGATTAAGGTTATGAAACCTGAATAGACCCTTAATACAGACCTCCTGTCAGAAGCCAAGGAAGTGTGGAAAGCCTTTAAAAGGTAGGAGTTTTTGTAATCCTTGGCTAGAGTTCATTTGTATTTCACCATCATTATCATGGTTAATTATTATTATTAAGGGTAGACATACATATAGGTTGTTGAAACTGACTGAGTATAGATAGGTTTGCCACCTTGTCATGTAACTAGCTAGAGAACCAATTATCATTATTATAGGTCACCAGTCATATTTTTCCAGAGTTAGGTTTTTTGCCCATGCTTGTTTGGCAATGATTATAGGTTGATTAACTCATGTGAGATATTTGCCATAATTGTCAATGTTTGTAGTTTTTTATTTTGTATGTTGGTTATTTATTATTTATGTGCTTTGATTTCATGAGTAAATTATGTTTTCCAGTGATCAATTATGAAGTCATGATTCCAGTTAATGTTTGTGGTTAATTGCCTGTTATGTTGTTATTATTGTGATTAATGGTGCTAGATGCATGTAACTAATAATCTTGTGTTGTCTAGGCAACCTGTTTGGGATTCAACTCACGTGGTCCGGATTCATCAGGCTTGGATTGTGGGTCCCATCCAGTGGGAGCTACGCAGTTTGTGTCAACCACTGTTGGCCACTGGATCTGCCCTGAAATCAGGCCTGTGACCCTAACCCTACTAACTAGCCAGCCAATAAAGGAATTGGAACTCAGGTCATAAAGGGGGGGTCAAGTTTGGAGGGTAGTTAAGCTGGGACAAGGGTTAACATTCTGTGCAAGTCATTTCCGGTACTTTTCTCCCCTTGTTTCTATCCTTTCTGCCAAATCTCACTAAGGGTTCTTGGGGCTCCAGGTGTTTTGTCAAGTGCGGTGCATTGCCAGTCCTTTTGTTATGTTTATGCTGTCACACTGAATAGTTGTTTATTTCAGATATAATAAAGAGAAAAACCCAAGTAGTTTACTTCTATTAGGTCTACCTTTGAATTCTAGCCCTTTCTTGGACCCTGAGCGGTTGGGTCTCTTACTCAGTGGAGAGTCAGATTGAGACACCTGCACTAGGGGAAGTCCTTTACAGTTAATGTGCGAGTCGGACCTGAATAACCTGGAAATAAACCACTGACCAGAGAGGCCTTCCTAGATACCAGAGGAGATTACATCTTTGCCCAGTCTCTTGACTGTTCCGAACCCAGAAACGTAAAAGGTGCTGGGTGGTTGGAAACACAGATACTCGGGGACTACGGCCTACGCCGCCACCGTAGCAACATCATTGCCAATAAATAACTTGAAACACTCAATTACTTTTTCATGATCAAACGTAATATTTGGATTTACATACACTGGAATAAGAGCGCTGTAATGGAGGCTTCTCCAATGACCTTTTGTCTTCAAACAAATTTGGAACACAAGTCCAGTTTTTCTCTAATTGAATAGGCTCATTTTTCCATTCACTCTCAACACTGTTGTCACTAAAATCACTAAGCCAATCACTATCCTCTTCTTCAGTAGGAATGTAATCAGAATCAGTGTCACCAACATCTATTTCACTCATTATGAATGTTTATAAGTATAAAAAGCAATTACGACAAACACAGGTCAACCACCACCATCAAATCAGTAAACACTGCTAAAGGGCATACATGACACGATGTTTATAAGGTTAGCCCCACCCACAAATTATACTCATTTGTGATTGGTTGAAAGATTTGAGTCAATAAACTCCTCCTACAACTCAGAAATCCCCCAGTAATATTCTCCTAAGAATATTAAAGCAGTAGAAAAATTAAATGCATATGGATAACGCATGTACCCATGGGATATTGGTGTGCGCATCTCATGGATAATGCATGTTTTCCATCGGGGCCAATGGGTTAATACTATAATTTTGAACTGAAGATAAATAATTTTTAATCTATCATTATAAGACTCTCCTGCCTATCCATTCACTGATAAATATACATTGAATAACTGTTTAATTCTTACTCTGCTCTAGCAGGGTGTCTACTGGCTCAGCAGATCCAAATTCCCCAACATTTCCAGGTTTTCCAGGCAAATGTTATCAAAATTCCATGTAGCTATATGTTTTTTTTAGCTTTCCTACAAGGAATTATGTGAAATAATAAGTTTTGTATTTTTTCAATCCACCCTATCACCCTCTTGTCTTTTATTGAGAATGAAAAGGACATGTACAGAAAAATGTCTATTATATAGAGAACAAAAAGTAGCTATTGGCACATTAGGTCTTCTTATTACCAACTATGTATGAAAGTACAGTAGGGTCTTGATAATCCAGAACTCAGTAATCTGAGACTCATTAATCTGAAAAATTACAGGAGAGAGCTTCCTTGGTTACAGTTTATAATTGTTTAGCATTATCATGAATAGTACTGGTCCCAGTACTGTACCTTGTGGCACTCCACTGATTACCTTTTTCTGTAGATCTTGCTCCATTTACAAATGTTATTTGTTTTCTGTCAGAGAGAAAGGCATGGATCTATTTTCCTATTTTTCCACAAATTCCAAGTTCTTTTAGTTTATGGAATAATATTCCATGGTTCAAACCTTGTCAAAAGCTTTTGTAAAGTCTAGATAAATGACATCAACATTGTGATTTTCTCCCAAATATTGTAGGATTGTGTTGCAATGGTCTATAAGTTCAGTAAGACAGGATCTCTTTTGTCTGAAACCATATTGAAAGTCTTCTAGGAGATGTTCATTTTCTATAATTTTAAATTGACAATGTGGCATTTCAAGACTTTCTCAAATATTGTCATAATATGGAAAGTCAAGGATATGTCTATAGTTCTTGGCGTCCTTTCTTTTGCCACCTTTGTAGGGCTGAACTCCCTGGTAGCTCTGCTATTGCCTGTTGTATATCTCCAGTGGTTATTTGAATATCTTCCAATAATGGTTTGTCTTGGTCATTTTCTTCTCTATCAAAAAATGTTATAGTTTTTATTTTCTTAGCTACTACAGGGGTACCCAGCTTAAAGCATATTGAGATTGTAGAATGTTTGCCATTTCCTGTGGATTAGATGTAAGAGTTAGTCCATCTTTAGCAAGCAATGTGCCAATACTTGTTTTGATAACTGCTTTGCGTTTAGCATAGCTAAAGAAGAATTTGCTATTTTCTTTTATAGTGCCAACAGTTTGGGTTTATTATAAATACTAGCAAAAATACCACCCTACGGGCAGTTTTTGCTATTTCCTGTGGAAAGCTTGGAGCCCTCGGCCAATTACTTCATCTGGGAAATGAATTTTCTTACCTCAAGTTATTATTTCCTGTTATAAAATATAAAAAAGAACACTTCATCATAAATTTATCTTTATTTCATTACTGAAGAATTTCCTTGTAGACATAATTGTCAACAAATACTCCCTTTTCATTTCTTTCTATCAGGACTTTCAGCAAAAGATTGGCGCTATGCCCCGATTTTGCTAGATCTGCAGCACTTGGGCATTTGGCCCAAACCAAATCAAATTGTGGGCCTACAGCGTATTTTATTTTGAACATCATTCCTATCCCTCTCACCTTGGGCCTCAGTAATTTGGGTGCCTGCAGTGTCCCAATTAGTCGGTTCAATTATTTGGTCAATAAAACTATAGAAAAGAACGCAGCCATGAAAATCTAAAGCTTCACAAATCTTGATACAATGCGCTCAAATGTGAAGCTTAAGATTTTCATGATTGCGTTCTTTTCTATAGTTTTTTTTTGGTTACATATATATATCGCACTTACCTCCATTATAATATAGATTCTCTCTTATGGTTGACTCCTTTATTTTAAGTTCTAACAACAGTATCTGTTCCCAGATGTTACTACATCTTGTATCACTTAATTGCTTTGTCAGTTGTTTAGATAGCTTTGTTTTCTCTCTCATAAGTGTCCTTCTGTATCTGTGTTCTTTTGTCAGGTGCTTCTTTGCAATATCATTTTTCTTTGGTGTGTGCTTGTATAATGCTGATGATAGCAGGTATTGTATCTTATTCCAGCATTCTTCTGGTTCTAGATTTTCTAATTCTTTTTCCCATACAGTTATTTATTGATGTCCAGTCTGATTTGTGTAGGTTTAGGTCAGAGTATGGCATGTCCATTTGGCATGGGTCTTGCTTACATTTGTGGAAAGACAAGCTTGTGAATATGTGCATAACATTGTGGTCAGAGTGTATAGTTGGTGTTATATAACAATGTGGTCAATTATAGTTGCATTATTTGTCAGCACTAAATCTAGGATATTATTTTTTCTAGTTGGGCAGTGTACATGCTGTACTAAGAGAAGTTTTTCTATAAACTCATCCAAGTGTTTTGATTTGGATCTTTTTGTCTCTGATTTCATACCACCATATTGGTTCCAGGTGCAATTTGGGAGATTGAAGTCTCCTGTAATGATTAAATCCCTTGTTGAGTCTATGATAGCTGGGCATTGCCCGATTTTTTCCAGAACTTTAGTGAGCTCTAAATGGGAGCTATCTGAGGGGCTATAGATATTCACTAGTAGTGATGTGAGGCGAGAATATTCTCCAAAATATTATTTGCTGAGAATATTCAAGAATTTTATTTTTTCTTAGTTTTAAAACATTTTTAGATTGTTTTGCAGCTTTTTAGAGAATTCTAGAATATTTCAGAACCTTATGGAACTTTCTAGAATGTGTGAGAATATTCTAGATGACTCCAGAACATTCTAGAATACTCTGGAATTGGGAGAAAATAGTATATAGAGGATGGTAAATTGTTTCCTTGGTTAGTTGTGGTTGTGTATAGCAAGAGCAAGTATCTACATATGATTTCCTTGTGAATTGTGATTGTGATAATTGTCTTGCGAGTTTTTTATGGTAGGCAGTTCTTTTTGAAGTATTTCTTTTTTTGCCATTTTGGATAATATGCATTTTATTATGTGCACACTCTCTCGAGAAATTCACTGTCACTAACATTTACATAATATTTAGTTATAACACTGAAATTAAAACTGAAAATAAAACTGAAATTGAATACTTCATTACAAGGGATAATTTTTCTTCTTAAACTGTTCTGTTTGATATATTTTATTAATTTCTATATACAGGGTGTACATAAAGTCAGGATCTATTTTTGTGAAGCACTTGGAAATTATATGGAATTCAATCATAAAATGATAAAGTGGTAACATTTATTAAATAATTAAGAGTAGGATTCGATGTGACACCCATCAGTATCCCTGCACAGCTCAAATCGTTCCGCAGCATTTCTAAACACATTCTGGAGCATTTGCGGGGTTATGTTATCTGCAGCAGTTCGTATACGTGTACGTAAGTTTTCAAGACTCGTAATCTTTGTCTGATAGACATGCGATTTGATAAAGCCCCATGCAAAGAAATCTAAAGGGGTTAAATCTGGTGATCTTGCTGGCCAAGGTCTGTTGCTTCTGCGTCCGATCCAGCAATTTGGAAAACGTCCATTTAGATAATCCTGAATAATTTTGGCATAGTGACAAGGAGCACCATCATGTTGATAGACAACGGGGATAGGATTGTTAGTCAACATGATGGTGCTCCTTGTCACTATGCCAAAATTGTTCAGGATTATCTAAATGGACATTTTCCAAATTGCTGGATCGGACGCGGAAGCAACAGACCTTGGCCAGTGAGATCACCAGATTTAACCCCTTTAGATTTCTTTGCATGGGGCTTTATCAAATCGCATGTCTATCAGACGGAAGATTACGAGTCTTGAAAACTTACGTACATGTATACAAACTGCTGCAGATAACATAACCCCGCAAATGCTCCAGAATGTGTTTAGAAATGCTGCGGAATGATTTGAGCTGTGCAGGGATACTGATGGGCGTCACGTCGAATCCTATTCTTAATTATTTAATAAATGTTACCACTTTATCATTTTATGATTGAATTCCATATAATTTCCAAGTGCTTCACAAAAATAGATCCTGACTTTATGTACACCCTGTATAATTTAAAAAAAATCAAATAATTAAAAAAAATCATGATTTTTTCATAAAAAAGCTATGATACTGAAAAACTAAAATTGAACACATAATTACAAGGGGTATTTTTTTTATTTCCAAAGTGTCTTGTGAGAAATATTTTATTAATTTCTATATAATTTTGAAAAAAATCAAATAAAAAATCATGATTTTTTTCATAAAAAAGCTATTATAGTGAAAAACTGAAATTGAACACTTAATTATTACAAGGGATATTTTTATTTGCTTCTAAAGTGTTTTGTCTGATATATTTTATTAATTTCTATATAATTTCGAAAAAATAAAAAAACAACAAAAAATCAATTGATTTAATCACTGCCATCCCTGGTAAATACTGTACTTTGAATTGAAATACAGTCTTTATACAATGATTCAATAAATTTTTTGCATTAGTTAATTTATTTATTTCTTCACTCATCCTATCATTCACTTCTGACTTAGAATTTCTCCATTTTGACAGGAACTGAAGTTAAGTTGTATCGGAATAGTTGAAAAACCTCTCAGATGTTCTAAAAAATAAAATTCTTAAAAATTCTCAGTTCAGAGAATATTCTCAAGAAAATTCTTGAGAATATTCTCCTAAAGATTATTGCTGAGGATTTTACAACATTATTCACTAGTATTATTAGGTCTTCTTTATTTATACTGAGCATGATGATTAGAGTTCACAGGCTCCATTTGAGTATGCTGTGAGCAGTTCACTTTGAATGTTTTCAGGGATGTACATCAGGACACCACCATTTAACTGGCCTTCTCTGTCGCATCTATGGGTAGTATACCCTTTGATTGCAATTTCACTACTTGAGGGCTATAACTGTGCAAGTGTTTTCCACTAGGCTCTTTAGGTGAGGTACTTTGGTATGGTTTGAGTTTGGGTAAAGGCCCTGGATGTTTAAGTAAATTATTGATACATTTGTGGAGTCATTTGTTTCATCTCCCACATGTAGGACATTTGTGGGGTTCCTGCTGGGGGTCTCATTTGCTTTTGTATAAGGAGCCTGAGTGAGCTTTGAATGTCTTGTATTTGTTTCATGAGGTGATAAAATCCCAATGGGATTTCATGGTTGCTTGCTGTACTATTATCACCAGTATGCTTACCTGGACCTGCTACATCAGCATAAGATCTGGGTGGGGGAACAGTATTTAATGTTGGATTTTCTTGCATCCCTTGGACCAGATGGGACTGGTGGATAGCAGGTCCGCTATCCTGATATTCTCTCCAGTGATTTTGATGTGGCTGCATTCAGATTGTTCCCTTCAGGTGGGCCAAATTGCATTTTGTTTTCTTTAAAACAACAACTTTCCCACCATGAGCTCTGGCAAATTTGAGGAAGAAGATAGGGGCAACTTGCATTAGATCTACATCCAGAAATGTCATTACCATCATTTATAAATTTCTTGCAGTGGTGGGTGAGCAAATACACATTCTCTTCCCCTAAATCCATATTTACATAAGCCTTTCCTATAATATTTACATACTGGCTTCTTGTTTTTTCTTTTGGCTTTTTGGTGACTGTGTACAGTGGGTTGGTCCTCTTTGTTGAAAGTCTTAATGTCTGTTTCTTGTTCTTGTTTTGTCACTTTTGGTGCCTTTTTTGCTTGCAGTTTCCCTCTATCTAGGGTCTCATCCTGAGGGTTTCTCACTTTTTCAGCAAGCTCTGCATTGGCAATGACAATTTCCTCCTGTTGTAACTCTCCTGCCAGTTCTACTTCAAGCTCTTCAAATTTTCTATCATAATCATCACAAATTTGACAAGCACATTTAAAGCATAAGAACTTTCTTTTTGAATTTTGAAGGATAAGGAGGAAATAAATAGGCAATTCACTACAACTGTAGTGTATCCATAGTCTGCATTCATCACATTTTAATGCATATAGGTTGCAATCCAATGCACATTTTATCCATGGGTTTCATTTTTCTTCTTCTGCCATGTTAACTTGCACAATACTGGATTTAATAGTATGAAGGACAGTCACCACTAAGTCCATTTTTTGTAGATATTTGACTATTTACTACTATCAAAGTAGTCTACAAACTTAAGCTATGAATATACAATATTTACAATCTACAAACTATCTCTCTCATTCATGAAAGCATCCAAACTTTTCTTAAAATTAACTAATGAGCTAGGTACTATTTTCCACATCATATGGCAAGTCATTCCAAAAATCTACCACTCTATGACTGAAAAACTATTTTTGTATTTTTATTATACCCATGAGTTATCCCATCAGCCTCTAGTGAGAAAACGTTACGTAGCTACATCTAAAGTGTCCAAACCTGGAAACATTTTGAATATCTGTATCATATCTTCCCTCATACAATGTCTCTCAAAACTAAACATACCTAGTTCCTTTAATTTTTCCCTGTATTCCAATCTTCTTAGGTTAGGGATAAGCTTGGTTGCCGTATGTTGCACACCTTCAAGCATATCAATATCATGTCTAAGGTGAGGGGACCAAGTTTGAATACAGTATTCAAGGGAAGCCTAACATAAGAATTACATAATTTACAGATCACTTCCCTACTCTTGTAACTAACATTCCTCTTAATAATACCTAACATTTTATTTGCTTCATATCCAGCCTCTCAGCACTGCTTAGAAAATTTTAGATCACTATTAACTAAAACTAACTACAAAAAGATCTACAAACTATATATGCATGGGCAGATGCAAACAATATGGCCTTCAATGAAGACAAATTTGAACTAATTAAGTATAGACCAAATAAATGCCTAAAAGAATATTTCAACTACACTGGATCCATAGGAAAAGATAGTATTGTACAAACTGATCATGTAAGCGACCTAGGGGTTATATATTTGGGGCATTCCATGACAGATCAACCAAAAAAAAATAAAAAGACACCACTCCAACTCAGATTTGGGTGAAAATTGGTATATAAGGTTAGTTTGTGTTCCAAATCCACTGGTTCAAACAAAAATGCTCTACGACTGATGGTTTTTAAGTTATTGGCCCCCAAAGTTTAGGGCCCCTCCTTTACCATGCCCATTTTGACAGGCAATATCTCCCATCCAGTTAATCATAAACTGAACAGTGAACATATTATACATTTTTGGAATTAGCAGCAAGGCTAGATCTATCCAATGATACTAATCTTAGCTTTGTAAAGCAATTTTCAAAATTTCACTCCCCATCTCCCCCATTTGCTTGACCCCCCTACCCCCCCTGGACATTAAAACCCACAATTTTTTTTATGAATATTAAACTCTATATTATGGTTGATAAATAAAAACAATAAAAAGGGTGGGTATCATGTTATAAATCAGTTTAAATAATCAACAAAAAATTTATTTTTAATAATTTTTCCTAACTTAATCACCATCAGAGTTGTTGATTTGTTTTATTAAAATCAGATTTTTTTTTATTTATATCATATTTTTTAAAATTTAATATCTCAAAAAAATATTCTTTTTCAGGCAACTACTTTTTTCCAGTTTGAAATAATTAAAACACAGATCTAATTCCTATTTGTAATATATCTCATTATTACATATGAATTATAATCATTATTACATACGAATTATACCTCAGTCTGTTTGCAGTATTCATAATGTGAACATTCATCGAGTACTGGTACAAGATTACCTGTGTAATAAATTTATAAAAAAATAATGGTGAAATACTGTGAAGACCCTTTAAAAAAACAAAGAAAATGTCTATTGATTTAAGAACTATAAGTGAAGCACTTTATAATGCTTGTCAAGACAAACCATCACCAAATACGATATTGTGTTCTAACTGTCATAAACTACTGACCAAAACTCCAGAATTATTATTTACAATGAAAGTATACCAATCATCAGATATTGGCAGTACAAGTGAAAATACAAGAGAAACAGATTTGTCATGTGAAGATGCAATAGCAGACATTTCACATGTTCTAACAAATCTTGATGTGACTCCAGTTAAAACCTCTAAGTATTTTTTAGTCATTTCAATCACTCATTAATTCTCAATTTTTAATATTTTTATTTAAATTTTAATTTAATGGCTATAATGTCAATAGAAATGACAATGTATATATGGTAGCTATTATACAGTATTTCAATATTTCAGATGGTTTGAGTACCTCAAGAAAATTAAAGGGCCTGCAAGCATTGGAAAAGGCACATAGTTCTCTGAAGAGAAAGCTTGAAGCGAGTTTATCAACAGAGATTCAAAGCCCAACAAAGACTCCAAAACTTGATTCCGAAGTGAAAAGGTAAGTAGGTATATATGGAGAACTTTGCATGTACATTTGTCACATTAATTTCATAATTATAAGTTCATTGTAGCATATTTCTTAACAAGTATCTCAGTTTTTATTTTGAATTCTGCTTCTATTTGGATTCTCTCTAATTCATCATTTTTGTAGACATAGCATTAAATACTTCTATATAGCATTAAATACTTCTATGTATTTTTCAGATACCATCATCTCATGCAAGAATTGGTGGAGGCTTTTCATTCTATTGATAGTTACAACTGAAATTCAAATACTGAGCATTTCTCCACATACTATCGCAGAAACAGTGCAAACATTTCAAACAACAAAATATTTAGTCAAAAAGAGAAGTTTGAAAAGAAGTAGGGATTATTCCAGAAGTTCCAGCTAAGTAAAAAGGGGAAAGTTGTCACAAAATCCATCAAAGAGCTAGTTAGATCATTCTATGAATCAGATTAGATCAGCCATATTTGTCCGGGAAAAAAAAGACTGCCTGAGAATGAGAAACTATAATACTGGAAAAAAGGTAAGTGTCCAAAAAAGACTTGTACTAATGAATTTAAGAGAAGCATATAACATCTACAAGGAAAGCCCAGAGAACCCTCCAATAGGATTTTCAACTTTTGCATGTATTTGACCCAAACACTGTGTTTTAGCTGGATCAGGGGGAAACATACTCAGTGTGTGTTTCACTTATCATCAGAATGCTAAGCTCCAGTTCTCTGCTATGGGTATCAAAGGGCTTGATTATAGTTTTGATGGAAAAAAGTGTGTGCAACATCAGCAATAGAAACTGCATGATGCACAAATGTAATTTATGCCCCAAAGAACAAGGAGTTACAGAGTTCCTAATAAATGGTGAAAATATACACAAGATAGAGTATGACATGATTAAATATAAACAATGGGTTTCTACAAACTGTTGCTGACCCAAACACTGTGTTTTAGCTGGATCAGGGGGAAACACACTCAGTGTGTGTTTGCACTTATCATCAGAATGCTAAGCTCCAGTTCTCTGCCATGGGTATCAAAGGGCTTGATTATAGTTTTGATGGAAAAAAGTGTGTGCAACATCAGCAATAGAAACTGCATGATGCACAAATGTAATTTATGCCCCAAAGAACAAGGAGTTACAGAGTTCCTAATAAATGGTGAAAATATACACAAGATAGAGTATGACATGATTAAATATAACAATGGGTTTCTACAAACTGTTGCACTTTGATGGAAAAAGTAGAATCAATTGAAGATTTTATTGGTTCTTTAAGCACAAAAATAGCAAATTTAACTCATCATCATTATGTGGCCAAATCTTAAAATGATTTTCTCAAAAGTTTAAAAAATAGTTTACCATACAATGAAGCAATAGTTTTGTGTGATTTTTCAGAAAACTATTCTTTCATTGTACAAGATGTAGCACAAGGCTTCCACTGGGAAAATAGTCAATGTACAATGCATCCATTTGTAATTTACTGGAAGAATACTACAACTAATGAAACTATGCACACAAGCTACTGCTTTCTTTCACCTGACACCAAACATAATACAACCATGGTCTACTCATTTTTAATGCCCTCATTCCAGACATAAAGAAGTTTCATCCTCACATTAACAAGTTACATTATTTTACTGATGGATGTGCAGGCCAATATAAGAACTGATTCAACTTTGTCAATATATGCAGACACATAGACTTTGGGCTTGAGTATGAGTGGCATTGTTTTGCCACAAGTCATAGCAAAAGTGCTTATGATAGAATTGGTGGAACAGTCAAAAGAGCTGTAGCCACAGCAAGCTTGCAGAGAACTTTCAATGATCAAATCATAACACCGGAGGCAATGCTTCATTTTTGCTGTGAGAATTTGGAGAATATCAAATTCTTTTTAATTAAACCTGAAGAAATAGAAAAAGTGGCAAAATTCCTAAGCAAAAGGTTTGAAAATAGTATCCAACTAATTGGAACCCGAAAGTTTCACTGATTTGTGCCAGTTAGTGCCACAAAAATTAAAGACTGAATTATCTTCTGATCATGAAGGTGAGGAGAGGTTAATTGTGAAGTGTGCCACTAATGCAAATGAAAATAAAGATTCAATCATTCTGAACCCCAAAATTAGGGAATACATAGTTTGCTCCTACAATAACTCTCAGTGGCTGGGGCTTGTACTAGACTCACTGCCAGTGGTTCCCAACCGGTTTTGGCTTATGGCCCCCTTAGGAACCTTATTTTTTCCTGTGGCCCCCATAAGCATTATTTTCAGTAGGTAATATGCAGATTTAACTCTATTTTACAAAATAACATTTTCCTGTGGCCCCCTTCAAATGTGCCATGGCCCCCAGGGAGCCATATGGCCCCCGGTTGGGAAACACTGTGTAACAGTAACTAGAGTACAATGAAGAGTTTGATGACTATAAGATAGATTTTTTTTAAACCTATCTAGATTTAGCAGATATTATTATTTCCCACAAATAAGAGACATCTGCCATATTTCAAGACATAATATTTTGGGTATTCTAAGTACCCCAACTTTGAAGGCTGGAATGCTGTGTATCCAATATGTTTTTGGAGAAGGAGAATTAAAAAAGTTCATGTAATGCCACCAAGTTTTACTTGAGCATATATTCACAAGTTTTAATATGAATATAATGTCACCAAGATTTTTATTGAAATTAGTCACTGTTTATTTGATGTATCATAATACCATGAGCACAAATGACATGAAAATGTAAATTATATGTGTAACTGTCCTTATTTGAATATAGCTATATATGTTTCTATTACAATATGGGATTGCAAACATTTAAATGATTTAAGTTATTTGATTAACTGACTTGGTAAGCCGTGAAAGATAGTCTTTATAATTAGGTTTCAAAAGGTGCTAACTTTTTATTGAATAAAAAGGATTCATCATTTGAATAAAGATTTAGTACTCACTTTCGATTCTGTTATATATGTACTCTTTAAAATTTAAACTTTGAACAAATAAATGCTGAAAAATGTTCAAAAACTACTACCAGTAATTTTAATTGGTAATGAACAACATAATTTTAGCTTGTATAAAAGCTACAAAAAATTGTTCAAAATAAATTTTTGGTCAATTTTTAAAATTTATTTATAATATAATACCCACCCTTTTTATTGTTTTTATTTATCAACCATAATATGAAGTTTAATATTCATAAAAAAATTTGGGGGTTTAATGTCCAGGGGTGTAGGGGGTCAAGCAAATGGGGGAGATGGGGAGTAAAATTTTGAAAATTGCTTTACAAAGCTAAAATTAGTATCATTGGATAGATCTAGTCTTGCTGATTCCAAAAATGCATAATATGTTCAGTTTATGATTGACTGGATGGGAGATATTGCCTGTCAAAGTAGGCATGGTAAAGGGGGGGTCCTAAACTTTGGGGGCCAATAACTTAAAAACCATTAGTCATAGTATTTTTGTTTGAACCAGTGCATTTGGAACACAAACTAACCCCATATATACCAATTTTCACCCAAATCCGAGTCAGAGTGGTGTTTTGCGTTGGTTGATCTGTCCTGAAATGCCTCATTATCTGAAGATGCAACATTCAACAGGCACATTGACAAAATAACCTCATCCTGCAAACAACTAATAGGATATACACTGAGGACATTCAGAACTAGAGACAGTAAGACCATGCTTACCCTGTGAAAATCACTTTTCTTCCATGCATTGACTACTATTCTCAATTATGGTTTCCCCACAAACAGAATGAATTGCAAAAAATTGAGGTCCTACAAAGAACCTTTACTTCATTTACCTTTACTTTACTAAACTACTGGGATAGGCTCAGAGACCTTGACCTTTATTTCATAGAAAGGGGGTTTGAGAGATACATCCTGATCTACATCTGGAAAATTCTAGAAGGGCTTTTAGTTGCTTCGATACAGAAACAATTGTGCCCACCTCGACAAGAACTAGCAGAATGTGTCAAAAACATCACCTCCCACCAAACAGCCTCAGAAGGATTCAAACCCTTCATTATAATAGTATCTCTAGGCAGGGTTCTCACCTGTTTAACTCCTCGCCTCAGTACCTTAGAGATACAAGTGCAGTCCCAGTAGATACTTGAAAACACATTTGGACATGTTTTTAGCCAACATACCCAACCAACCCACAGTGCCAGGCTATTGTTCTGCCAGACCAGCCCTCACAGATTCAATGGTCGACCAAATCATATGGCAGGAACAAGAGAAAAGAAGGGTGGAGACTATGTCGTGGCCCCGCCTCAGGAGGCGCTGAGTGGACTTCGTAGGAGCAGCGCACCCTTGAAACAGAAGCACTTCAAGGTAAATTCAAGGTAAAACTAAAACGCCAAGATCTTTTTCCTGTCTAAGATCCTCCAACCAGTTCTCTTGTATCTCATAGGTAACTAAAGTTTTCATTATTTCTACCAAAATGCATGACTTTGCATTTTTGAACGTTGAATTCCATCTGCCATTTATTAGGGTAAATTGGTGTAATACTATAATAATACCCGCTTCTCTAAGTCGGAAACTAGAAATGTGACAGCAAGTGTTTATTTAAGAAAATATCCATGTATTTTCAGGAAATATCAAAGAAAATCGAAAAATAGCTTTCGACGCTAAACTAAAAAATATTTGTAAAACTTTATGTGATGTGATGAAATGTCGGAGGTCTAGCCTTTTCAACGGCGCCTCCCGATGTCTTCATCCTCTGTGCTGTGCTTTAAGCCTTTAACCATTTATATACGAAGCTAGCGTAGGCCGTAGTCCCTAGGTTTATACATGTACGATATTTTTGTACGACCCAATAGTTTTGTTCGACCCTACACATTCCAAAGCGATGGAAGATTTTATTTTATTTTATTTTATTTCTGTTTAAGGTGCTACAACCCTGCTGGATTATCGGCACCAAGACTAAAAAGGAAATTAAAAAAGACCTCTACCACTTCAGTTGTAGGGTTCCACTCTACATAGGCTGACCATACGTACCGTTTTGAACGGGACAGTACCGTTTTTTTTTATGGGTTCTGTATAGGTTCTGTCACTGAAGAATAATTGTAAGCTCAATATGTTTATGTACTTATTTTTTCATGAATACAGAATATTACATAACCCCCGTCCCTTTTTTGCCATCCCAATGTCCCGTTTTTGTCTCAAGGAACTATGGTCAGCCTAACTCTACAACACAAAGGATGGAAAAGAAAAAGGAACCTGTAGCGATGGAAGAATGGCCGCCAATGTCGAGGCTGCAACTAGATCGAGCGACTTCACCCAGATTCAGCGAATCTTCAAAATTGATTGAGCACAAAATTGATTTGGTTGGATTGATATCACGTGATGTAAACAATGGTGTGATGGTATTTCATGGTGTTTCACATAATTAAAACGTAATCTGTTTCACCAAGTCGTACAATTTCATTATAGTGAAACGAAATATTTAACATAATTTATAGAAAACAGTCACCGACACACCTTTTTTAAGCTCTACTAGATCCTATAGTAAAGAGTTTGTCCTTAATATATATATATACTAGGTCGTGGTTTATCTAAGGCCAGAATCATCCAAAGAACAATTTCCGCCTTTTCCTGAGGAGTGTAACTCGCTTCCATATTAGCCATTGCATGTTATTCTACCCGCAACAAAAAAAAGCCCAAATCAAGACATCAATTTGAACGTTTGTTTTAGTTCTAATGTATTACTTTTGTAAATTTAATTTAAAATAAATTTTCCTACGAGACCGGACTTATGGGACACCATGTATACAGGGTGATTCAAAATAATGTAGACATTTTGAAATTATTTATTTGGATATTAATTGCACTTAATAAAAACCTTACTTTGTAAATAAATAAGCATGTACAAGCAACATTTAGCAACAATAGACATTAGTAAAGCATTTGATGCTATCCCACGCTTCCTCTCATAAACAAAATACTCAACACAAACCTGCACAATAACACCAAAAGGTGGCTGAGCAACTATCTTTCAGGAAGATACTTACATGTCACATTTAATGGCAAGTCATCCAAAAACAAGCTTTTTCCGAACGGGTTTCTTCAAGGCTCTGTTCTCTCACCAACACTCTTCAACTTATACATGCATGACATTCCAACACCCATAAATAACAAGCTTACATTATCATCATATGCAGATGCAGGTCCGGCGCCAGCCTATTTGGCGCCCTTAGTAGGACTGCAGCTGGCGCCCCCACCCGCCTCCCACTTCACGATTGGGTTTGCCCACAAAGTAATCAAGGTACCATATTGAAGAAACTATTTGCCTTACACTGATCTATTTTAATTTGCTAATACATACATTTATTATAAAATTATAAAATCATTTCACAGTTCAAGAAAGTGTCATGACCATCAAAACAGCAAGCGAGGCATATGTAGTAACAAATCAGAACGCTCAAAAGTGCTAAAATATGCGTGCAAAAAGGACATATCTACTGTTTTTTCCAAGCAAGAAGGGCATATGTCACATAAAAACAGTTATTCGCTTATTGACGACTCCCGGAACTCATATTAAGCCGTAAATAAGCCGAGTCGCTTATTGACGACTCCCGTCTGTGCGCGCAACATTTTTAAATCGCTTATTTACGACTCCCGTCCCTAAAGGGTTAAAGGTCGTGATAGTGAAAGTTCTATAATGACCCAATAAGATGAATAAGTTAATTATGTAAATATCAGTCGAGCTAAACTGATGTACATACGTCGTACAACCTTTCATCATTTGTCTATGCTTCTCATTCCTTCATTATTTTTTTATGTTGTTCTTACATAATACTATCATACGTGCACAGGCGGGAGGCGCTGGCGCCCCCCAGATCTTTGGCGCCCTTAGCATTTACTAACCTCGCCTATGGAAGCGGCGGCCCTGTGCAGATGACATCACTCTAACATCCACCCACAACAACATCGACACCGCTACAATAACCTACAAACATACATAAACAGTATACAAGACTGGCTCACACACAATAGACTCAAAGTAGCGCCCACAAAATCAACCATCACCTTGTTTACAAGCAACACAAAAGAACACCAGGTAATTCCACAGCTTACACTAAACAACATCAACATTCCACACACTCACAGGACCAAAATACTTGGGGTCACATACAACACATCATTATCTTTTGCAAACCACATTCAGGATATTAAAAACAAATGTACGTCAAGACTTAACACGCTTAGGGTACTAACAGGCACAAACTTTGGACACCAGCAGGAAACAACATCACTCATATACAAACAATATATTCGCTCAGTTATGGACTATGCTAGCCCATGCTGGGCACCCATTATCTCAAACACACACATAAACACCTTACAGACAATACAAAACAACGCACTTCGTATCATTACAGGATGCACTCAAACAACACCATAGAACACCTGCACACAGAAACAAAAATACTGAAAGTTAGGGAACATTTAGACATGAGGGGAACACAATTCATGGCAGCAGCGACAACTAACCCACAACACCCTTGCCACTACATGTACAATCACGCGCCGACACCTCGCACCATTAAGGTAACACCAGAGAGACATTATAACCAAATACTCCATTCCATACCACGCCCCACAGACATCACACAGTACAGAAAACACATACACACACACCTAACCCACAAAGCACTGACACTACTCGGTCCGAATGCGATTCTAGGTGCGAAGCCGCCACCCATTAACAGGTCAGAGATCAGCCTGAGCAGATCGGATCGAGTTAACTTAGCACGATTCCGATGTGGACATCACCCCAACTTACTAACATATAAACACAGACTAGACAACTCCATAGACGACACCTGCCACCTGTGCCACGACACACCACAAACAATTGAACACATTATGACAGAGTGTACCGCTCTAGCACAACAACGAACACAACACATCATCACTAGTGCGCTGAACCTCTGGTCCACTCCGAAGAGGGCGATCGGTTACCTGCGTGCCGCCGGCTTGCTCGATCAGGGTGGGCTGATCGGCTAAACAACAACATTTAATAGTCATTTTATGTTAAATGTTCAAAATTTTCACCATTTACACGCAAACATGGGGCGCAACGTCCCAAAACATCGACAGTGGTGGTCATATTAGTCGAGATTTTGCGAACTTCCAGAACATTCACTTCCTTTTGGTATTGCACAGTTTAAGGTTTAGTACCTGAATGACAACGTGTTAGGTACTAACCCTGAAAATGTGCAACAGTTACAGGAAGCGATTGTTGGGAAAGTACACAAAATCTCAACTAATACGACCGCCACTGTGTCGATCTGTTTTGGGACGTTGCGCCGCATATTTGTATGTAAATGGTGGACATTTTGAACATTTAACAAAATTACTTAAATGTTTCCACGTGATTATTTAATATTTACATAGTAAAATTTTGTTTATTAAGGGCAAATTAGTATCCACAATAAATAATTTTAAAGTGTATCTACATTATTTTGAATTACACACACACACGTGTATCTACATTATTTTGAATTACACACACACATTTTTATATATACTAGCTATCGCCAGCTTGGCTTCGCCAAGAATCCCCCACCACCCCTCTCCCCCACCCCCTTCTCCCCCATTTACCCCCCACCCCTCTCCTCATTTACCTCCCTAAGTTGTAGAGTTTTCTAGCTGTTATTATGCTCAGCACTTGCTTGGGGTGGACTGATTGTATTCAATTTTAATTATTCAAATCGTTTTTATTTTTTTTAATTTTTCGCCTACGGTGAGGGCACCTTTGGTGCCTGGGTTGCCCCTTTGGGGGAAGTCATTCTCCCTCTCCCCAAAACCCCTCATCCCCCTTTATAACACTTGGGGGATAACCCCCACCCCTCTCTCCCATTACCCCCACCCTCTCCCCCAATTACCCCACCCCTCTCCTCCATTACCTCCACCCTCTCCCCCATTACCCTCCCCGTGACAGACGGACACTTTTTTGGTCGCTATACCACTTCGAGAGAGAACCCCCTCCCCCACCCTTTCCCCCCACTCTTCCCCAATTACCCCACCCCTCTCCCCCATTACCCTCCCCGTGACAGACAGACGGACACTTTTTTTTATTGCTATACCACTTGGGGGATAACCTCCTCCCCATTATCTCCCACCCCTCCCCCATTACCCCCACCCCTCTCCCCCATTACCCTCCCGTGACAGACAGTCAGACGGACACTTTTTTGGTCGCTACTCCTTTATATATAGGTATAGATATCTTCTATTATACAGGGTGTACATAAAGTCAGGATCTATTTTTGTGAAGCACTTGGAAATTATATGGAATTCAATCATAAAATGATAAAGTGGTAACATTTATTAAATAATTAAGAGTAGGATTCGACGTGACGCCCATCAGTATCCCTGCACAGCTCAAATCGTTCCGCAGCATTTCTAAACACATTCTGGAGCATTTGCGGGGTTATGTTATCTGCAGCAGTTCGTATACGTGTACGTAAGTTTCCAAGACTCGTAATCTTCGTCTGATAGACGTGCGATTTGATAAAGCCCCATGCAAAGAAATCTAAAGGGGTTAAATCTGGTGATCTCGCTGGCCAAGGTCTGTTGCTTCCGCGTCCGATCCAGCGATTTGGAAAACGTCCATTTAGATAATCCTGAACAATTTTGGCATAGTGACAAGGAGCACCATCATGTTGATAGACGACGGGGATAGGATTGTTAGTACCGTCGTCTATCAACATGATGGTGCTCCTTGTCACTATGCCAAAATTGTTCAGGATTATCTAAATGGACGTTTTCCAAATCGCTGGATCGGACGCGGAAGCAACAGACCTTGGCCAGCGAGATCACCAGATTTAACCCCTTTAGATTTCTTTGTATGGGGCTTTATCAAATCGCACGTCTATCAGACGAAGATTACGAGTCTTGAAAACTTACGTACACGTACACGAACTGCTGCAGATAACATAACCCCGCAAATGCTCCAGAATGTGTTTAGAAATGCTGCGGAACGATTTGAGCTGTGCAGGGATACTGATGGGCGTCACGTCGAATCCTACTCTTAATTATTTAATAAATGTTACCACTTTATCATTTTATGATTGAATTCCATATAATTTCCAAGTGCTTCACAAAAATAAATCCTGACTTTATGTACACCCTGTATATTTCCGCCTGTCTGTCTGTCTGTCTGTCTGTCTGTCCTTTATGCAAGCGCAAACCGTTTGACCTAGAGCTACCAAATTTAGCACGGGGACCTCTTATGGGATGAAGAATGTCAACACAGAGTCGGTCAGCTTGTCTGTTAATTTCAAATTTTTGAAATTTATCCCGGCCAGTAATGGGGGAAGGGTGGGGGTGGGGGTAATGGGGGAGGGGTGGAGTAAGTGGGGGAGAGGGGTGGGGTAATGGGGGAGGGGGTTAGCCCCCAAGTTGCATGAAGGGGGCTGAGGGGGTTTTGGGGGATATCTTATATATAATTTGGCCTGTCTCTTTGTCTGAGCCTGTCTGTTTGTGAAATTTATCCCGGGCAACGCCGGGTACCTCACCTAGTCTATTATATATTTTCGCCTTTCTGTCTGTCTGTCCTTTATGCAAGCGCAAACCATTTGACCTAGAGCTACCAAATTTGGCACGGGAACCTCTTATGGGATGAAGAATGTCAACACAGAGTCGGTCAGCCTGTCTGTTTTTATTACGGGCGGCAATGTGAAGCTCAAGATTTTCATGACTGTGTTCTTTTCTATAGTTTTATTGACCAAATAATTTAACCGACAGTAATTGGGAGTTCTATTATTTGGTCAGGGGGGTTTTGGGGGATATCTGATCAGATTCAGAAATCTTGACACAATGTGAAGCTCAAAATTTTCACGCTGCGTTCTTTTCTGTAGTTTAGCCTGACTATTTGTCTGTTTGTGAAATTTATCCCGGGCAGTAATGGGGGAAGGGTGGAGGTGGGGGTAAGTGGGGAGAGGGGTGGTGGTAAGTGGGGGAGAGGGGGTGGTGGTAATGGAGGAGGGGTGGGGTAATGGGGAGGGGTGGGGTAATGGGGAAGGGTGGGGGTAATGGGGAAGGGGTTAGCCCCGCAAGTTGCATAAAGGGGGGTGAGGGTTTTTTGGGGGCATTCAGTTGACCTAACCGGGCATTCAATTAACCCGGGCAACGCCGGGTACCTCACCTAGTATATATATATATATATACTACGCCCCACCAGCAGCTCAGCGTCTTAACCCCAGGGTACAATTTATCTACCAACCCAACCAAGTTTTTTTTTATTGTGTGGAAGAATGAACAACTGGGTTTTGCTGCGGCTCCGCCTGCTTCCGGGTCTCGATCTCGAGGCCGATGGATTCGTAATTAGCGACGCTAACCACACACCACGGAGGCATATATATATATATATATATATTTTTTATTTTTTTTTTCTCTCTGTCGGAACGCGGCGGAACGGTATCCCCGTACCTTTTGTTTTCAACATGCAGAAGGAAATTTCATTTTTTCTTTTGTTACATGGCAAAATTTTAGAAATAGGAAGGACGCTTTTTGGGGAGGATTGTGATGACCAGAGGGTGGGATGGGATAACAAATGGCAAAGGTTGTAGGAAATTTGTAAGTTTCAGAACC